>JANSTQ010158259.1:0-11046 GCA_026167885.1 Bergia puertoricense
CCCCCCCCCCCCCCCCCCCCCCCCCCCCCCAACAGGACCCAACCAAGTGGTGTTTGCGTTTTCTCCACAAGTATTTAAGATTTCTCCACAGAAATTTTAGTAGCTGTTTATTATATAATTTTATGCTGTTTGACTGGTTTTTAGTGGTATACCCTTTTTCAATTATTTTTTATGGGATTTTGAAAAAATTAAGTTTTTTTGCAAATATAAGTTGTAAAATTCACCGATATTTTTTAGTTGTGAAACAGGTTGATTAAAACTTAAAATGCATTTATAAATAGTCTAGTATTATTAGTATATCATTGATAATAAATAGTTTTGGTATCAAATCAGCTCTCTTGTTATTTTTTCACATTTGTAAAGGCCGACACCTCGCAGCAACCTTAAAATATAAGAACATAATGGTTACCATGGCAACCATAGTTACCAATTAGTATTAAAGATGCGTATCCCAGTCAAAGACCAGTTGAATGTTTTGCTTCAAGATTGAAAAAAAAAATGCAACTCTTTCGATGAACATCCTTGAAAATACCTGTCAGGTCCAGGTAAGTTTTTAAGCAGAAACGGACTAAAATTAAGTAATCATTGCCAAATATGCAACTATTTCCAAGATTTCTTGCTAATTTATTATTGGTTATACATTAAATCCAAAAAAATATATAGGAATAAGTTCTTTTCTAGTGAAAAATGACATAAAATAATTTTTAAAAAAACGCAAAAAATTAAAAAATTTCATGAAGTGATGTCAACATTTCGAATTGTAGTTGCCATGAAAACCAATGATTTGGCAAGTTATTACAATTTTTTAGTTAGTTAGAGTTGTTAATAGGTAAGTCTGGAAAGTTTCATTCTCAAATGTCAAATAATTCAAAAGTTAGTATGGGGGGGGGGGGGGCAAAATGGCCTTGGACGAATATGTTATGAAAAATACCTTGGCTGTTTAAGGGTTAAGACTTCCGAACTGGTTAGGGCCTATGTCCTCAATAATCCATAAGACTATGAAATCCTCCAGGACTTGATAAGACGGGGGTAAGAGAGATTGGCTGTATGTCACCTTCACATTGGGGCTGCTTTACCTCTGGGCTGGGTGTGACGTTAGAGTCTTTCCATATTATTGCTGGAACTTCTCTAGACGAAACAGAGGTGTCAAAAATCTGCCTGACGGGTTCGGCCAGTTCTTAGGCAAACTCTTTAATGATCCGTGGTGGTGTTTTGTCGGGGACCATAGCATTATTAGTCTAAACTTTAGGAAGCTTCTTACAAACGTCACGGGAATGTAACACAGGGACTCTCTCAGCAGAGTTGTCTGTTGTAATATAGCTTTTGGATTGTCTTAAACTAAACCTTTTGCTGTCAAGGACATTAAATTAGGTGTTTTTTCTTACTTGTATTTCCTGTTAAAAGGGCTCTCTCAAGGCTATGCGCATGCTTAAGATTTTATTGACAAGAAAACCATTTCAAGTAAAAATATCTATAAACATGCACTGTTCAGATACCAACCTAAGTTTTTCAAGAGGTTAATGGCAAGTGTGGTCTGCTTTTGGCGGTAATCTGGTTGGATTGTACATATCAATATTTATGTTCCAGGTCGGAGCACAAAATGATAAACCACGTTGAAATGCACAAAATCTTTGCAGAAGTGATAGATCACTGTCTTTTTAGTGGATAAGGCGTTTTCGGAGAAAGGTTCCCTTGAACCTCAATTGCTAAAAGCTTTTGCACAACTATTCCTTGATTGTGAAACATCTTTTGACGTTAATTGAGCACGTCCTCAATGATGAAATTATCATTGCAAGTCATGAAAGTTGGATTTTCCCATGATTGTTTCTAGTTTTTGCTAGTAGAAGGTTGTTTTTGACTACTTCTAAAATTTAACCAACTCAAGATTCGCAAATCTAAAACGGCGGCAAAAATCTATCATTTTGAGTTTTAACATTTGTTAGCATAGCAACAGCGGCCCATTCAAAACATATTGTTTGCTATGAAATTAAAAAGTGTATTAAGTTCTTGCTGCAAAGAGCATGCTCTAATTCCTAATCGTTTGGAAAACTATGAGGGTCAAAATTACGCTCCCCCCTCCCCTTCGAAACGTTAACTTCCAAGGGTTAATAGTTTGCAAGATTTTTTATTTTTGTAATGGAGAGTTTGGTGTGAATGATCTTTTTTGTGTGACAAACAGATTCGACATATTTCATATTGAAACTTTATTTACAACTTGAATAACATGAAAAAAGTAAAAACGGTTAAAATGATAAAAAAAAACTGTTAATAGTTAAGGAAATACTTCCTTAAAAAAGCCAGGTCTTCAGCTTGTATATAAAAATGTCTCACGTACAGTTGAGCGTATCAAGGCTGTTCGGTAGTTTAGTAAAAACGAGGTGCGATCATGCAGGGGGTCAGTGGCAATTTAAGAAAAGAAAGGAATGCGTATGCAGTCAAAATACATTAGTCATAAATAGTAAAGAACTCGAGTGAGGCAAAAATATTAGGTACTACAATCACTAACAAATTGAATTAGAACAGTCACGTCGAAAACATCATAAAGAAAGCGTCAAAGTGGGTGCATTTATTGCGGCAACTTAAACGTCCCTTTTTACCGCTCGTGTATTAGGAGTGCCCTAGAATACGCCTCGCCAGTTTTTCACTATGCCTTGCCTGCTTATCTTAGCAATGAAATTGAGCATATTGAGAGACGTGCCCTTTCGATCATACTAGGCCCGGGGCTAATACACTGTATATCGCGAGGCCCTGTCATCTCCTGGTTTCTCTTCCTTGTTTGACAGACGTTCCCTTGCCAGGTGAACGGCTTTTGCGTGCAAGGAACGCCTGACTGAACTGATTATATGGCACCATCCCAGAAAGCCGCACGCGCACAAAATGGTCTCAATATGGCCGCTATTTTAAATTACACTCTTTGGTTTTAAAACAGTTCTAACTACTACAAAAATTCATTATGTCTAAATGCATTTATCAGCTAAAGTTGTAGATAGGCTAAAAGGCAATTTCTTTGTTGAATGTAATTACCAGAACTTGTCTGTTTAATAGTTCATTTTACGAAATTCGTTTCTTTAGCAAAACGAAAAAACAACAGACCTGAAAGCACGCGCTGATTGGCTTACTCCAAGCACGTGATGAATGTCCGATCACCTGGTGCTGCTTAGTAGCTTTTTACCTACATTGTAAATAACTCCAAACACAAGCTATATAACCTTTCGCCGGTGTTTAATGTAATTCGTAGATATTCCTTAAGGCACAATAGTATTTTCTGCCAATCCGGCTGCCATACGCAAAGATTCCAGATATCTTTTATTGTCGTCTCCAGTACAAAGTTTTAAATTGCGCTTCTTCGATATCCAATTTAGATTTAGAGTTTTATTCAATGAATTGTTATTGTAAAATTTTTGTTAAACAATATAATTAAGATCCTAAACTTATTCCTGAATGCACTGAGAAACTAGTTTTGAAAAAAACTGTTTTTCTGCGTGGGCGAATGGCTGCTTTTGCTTTAACTAAGCTTTCGATCACATCTGTGATCTTGTTCACAGCAACTGACTATTGCAGGAGTCTGGGACGGCCGATGTGTCTGGCAATTATGTTATTCCACAATTCCACACGGGTGGGAGATTGTATCTTCCCCCATCACGGTTCAGTGATGGGCGGAGCGTCCGTATGTAGATGGCCCCCTTCACCCCCTCCCCCCCCTCTCAAATCATTTCGTCTCCACTGTAAGGAATTTAGCATTCTCAATTTTAATTGAGTGTCCTTGACATTCTGTGTTTATGTGCCCAAAACCTCTGAAGTTGTCGAGCTTGGTCTCCGATGCTCGTGGAATCTGGCTTTGAGTGACCGTTCAGTCTCGCCTACATTATCGGCGTCGCACGATTCGCATGGAATGTGGTAGACTGGGCCAGTCACCCTTGCCTCTTGAACAGGGTCTTTCGGGTGGACCAACAGTTGTCGAAGTGTGTTAGACGATTTAATATATATGTTGACCCCGTACTATCTGTATAGTCTACGTAAGTGTTCTGTTAGTCCTTTAACATATGGCAGTCTTACTGCACAATTTTCGCCCACCTTGGTGGTATTTGTCGCTTCCGTGTCCACTTGTGGTATGACTTGTGGCTTTCTGCTTTGTTTATTGCTGTTGTCGAGTATCCATTTGGAGTACCCACTGAGCTTCAGCTCAGTTTCGTTCCGTCGGTCCTCCTCATAACTTACTAGTGTATCTGCCTCGATGCATCCGTGTTTTAACCACACCCTTCTTGTGGTCTGTTGGGTAGTTGCTGTTGAAATTAAGTCATCCCAGACACCCGCAATAGTCAGTTACTGTGAACAAAATCACGGATGTAATCGAAGAATTAGTGACGTTTAGGAAAAAGTTTAGGATTTTGTAAAATATAGTAGACTGAGTGAATGAATTTACACGAGACAATATAATTAAGTTATTGCTGTAATATTGTTTTAAATAAATTATTAATATTGATATTATTATTATTATTATATTAGTAGTTTTCTTCGGAAAATGTTCAAAACTAACCACCTCGGATATACATTTTACAGTATTTATATGGCCAAAAGTAGGCAGAGTGATCAAATGCCCACGATTACCTGTTTGAAATGTCCCAACACGGTACCTATTGTGTTTTAGTCAGGAACGAGGCATTTGGGTCATTAAATCTTACATTGGCAAGTCTTTTGGCCATGCGGTCAAGGAGGGTGTAGGAGTTTCGGTAACCCCCCCCACCCCCCTCCCCCTCCTCATGAATTTCAATATGCCTTATTCGTTCATCGTTAGATTTGGCATGATAGTTAATTGATCGAAGATCGTCCAATTAAGGCTGGACACTTGATGATTTGCAAGTCGCCATGGATACCAGAATGATGAAACGACGTCATATTGCAGTTATGGTTTCTGGATTGGTTTGTTTGCATATTTCAAACTCTTAAAGCCGAATATGGCGTAAAAGGTCAATTTGGAATGTCCAATGTTACTAGTTTTGAAAAAAAGAAAACCCACAAAAGTCTTACTTTTCAAGGGAATCTGATATCCTTCTCCACGTTTCAAAGGATGTTTGTCAAAATCTAACGGGGGAATTGAAATTCACTTCAAAAATCGTGTTAACTAATAGTTAACAGTTGCTAGAAAACGCTTGAGAAAATTTTAAAATCCCTCAATAAAACATCCCAAAAATTTTTGGGGGGGGGGGAGGGGTAGACGAAACCCCCCACACTCCTCGGCAGTTTGAGGGTTTAAACTAAAGGGCTTTGTCATTTCCCGCGAACTGCGAAAGTCAAGTTGCCACGTGAACTTGTTATTGCTGTGCTGTTGGATGATCGAGGTGCACGTTTCAACACTGCAGCCGCGTAACCAAGATTTCTCCTGTGGCGGGGGGGAGGGGGGATGCGTGTGAGCAGTGAGGGTGGAAACGTCTTGAAGGGATCGTTATTAACCCACATTGTTCAAAGTTTGAACTTATTCTTTTTATGTCTTCTAATTTTCCTTTTATATATATAAATAAACTAATATTTAAAATTTTTTATGTTCAAGTGGGTGCAAATAGCATTCGACAACCACATACTTGTTTTTCCTTTAACTCCCATGATGCTCTGAGAATATTTATATTAGTACCGAATCTTATAAAAGGGCCAAATTGCGCAAACTACAAACAGCAAGCTGTAATTTGCGGTAAAAAGAGAAAACTTCACTCTTAACGTCTCTATTCTAACAATGTACAACGTTCAGGATAGTCCAGTACCTGCACTCTCCCTATCCCCGCGCTATGTAGGGGCTGGACGCGGCGAGGGAAGAGAGAGTTCAGGATCACTTGCCTGTGCATGCGTCAAATTTAGCCAATCACAGCAAACTTTCGCCCAGTCTCTCCCCGTCATGGCCGCATGTATAGCCTTTAGTTGTCCTTCTTTTACTGAAAACAGTAAATTGCACTTTCTAAAAGAATAATCAACTGCTTTCAGAAACTCTTCATCGAACGAGACCGAAGAATTCGCCATTTTCAAACAAGGAATACTCTTTCCCAAATCTGGCAAATGCTACCTAATATGGTTATTATATAAGAGTTTATATAATTTCATGACGTATGCGCATGCGCATGATCACTTTGGATCATTGACTTTCGCTTTCCTCGTCGGGTCCAGCCCCTATATAAGGCGGAGGTAGGGAGAATGCAGGTACTGAACTGCGTTCAAAATTATCCATCGAATTAAAAATATATTCGCAAGTAGATCTGTATTTGTGATTCTGTTGCGCACATAGAAATATCATAGACTCTCTCTTCCCTTGCCGGGTCCAGCCCCTATATAGGGCGGGGGAAGCGAGAAGGCAGGTACTGGACTACGTTCAGGATTATCCATCGAATTAAAAATATATTTGCAAGTAGATGTGTATTTGTGATTCTGTTGCAAAATATCAGGGGTGTCGTCGATTACAAGAACATTTAAATAATAAAACTCAATAATAATTTTGTCATAAATTTGACCAAAGTGGTAGCAGTACAAATTAATTGCCAGTTTTAAACAACTCGGTTGGCTAAAAGCAGGTGTAAGTCAATGTGTAATCCCTGTATAATTAAATAAAAAAAAGAAACACAAAAGTACGTGACAGCTTTAAGAAAATGTGTGATTTTCTTAATGAGGTTAGGCTTAACCCTTTTACACAAGCGCGTAGATTGTTGCTACACAAGTCTCCTCAGAAGAATAAAGAACCTGTCATGGTCCTCACATCCCACACTCAGTGAGCGTCTGATTCAACGTCGGGCCGAATTTGCTGGTCACTGCTACCGAGCAAGAGAAGAGCTAGTTTCCGACCCAATACCGTGGAAACCACCAAAGAACAGGAAATTGACCTTTCTTGATCTGGTCAGCCGGGATACTGGCATCTGTGCAGATGATCTGGGAGCAGCCATCGGTGACCGTGATTGCTGGCGTTCGGTCGTGCGTTGTCTCTCGGCCACGGCCACCAGATGATGATGATGGTGATGATGATAACCTTTTTTATTATAAAAATTACAATTTCCTCAAATCTGATTGGCTCATTCAACACTGTATTATTTATTAATCTGCCAGTAAAATCATTAATCGGATACTGTCCGATTACAAGACCTGTAATCGAACACCTGTAATCGGACAGTTGCATGAACCAATCACAATTGCAACCAGAGTTCTTGGCTCTCTGACCAATCAGCAACAAGAAAATGATCAGTGATTAGCAAGAACACTGATATTGCCAAAACAAAATGGAGAATTTTACTTCCTATAGCAGCATTTCATTATATAAAATGGACTTCAACTCAAATTAAGTTTTTGTATCCAATGGAAATGCCACAATCCTTTGAAACAAAGCAACTGCAAATTTGCTTTGCGCTTGTCAAAAATCTCCTCAAGTTTAACAGTTCCAGGTTTTCGCCAACCAGTGCAGTAGACTTTTTTCTTATTTTCTGAAATTGTAATTTTTATAATAAATTGGTAATATGACTTCGTGTCGTCCAGTTCCGTCTGTAATCATTCTCGTGCTAAACACATCAGACTCACGCTACCGCGCTCGTCCAATTTTGTTTTGTCACTCGAATGATTGCAGACCGAACTGGCCTCCACTCAGTCCTATTACCATTATTAATTGTACTACTAAATAGAAATTTGATGATGGTGACGTCACAAATTAAGTTAGAGATGACAGGATAATTTAACATTTCATTTCTATTCTCACGCGTTTCTTACTGCTAAACAGCCAAAAAGAAAAAAACAATGCCTTTTCTTAAAAGAGAACACGTGACCAAGCTTAAAGAAATATTGTGCTGGAATATTTTTTTTGGAGCAATTTTGCCTGAACTGGCGATGACTAATGCAAGTAAGTAGATTTAGTGTGGTGTTTCATCGAAGATTCACTTGTACTGCTCACGCGCACTGCTTTTTGTAAAGATTCTGAACAGAAATTTTATATTTGCTTTCATTTTTGCTATTTAGTTCAGTTGTTTAAGAACTTAATTTTTATAAAATGTATTATAAGTTGTATGAAACTTACTTGTTTTCTTGTTTATTTATTTATGTTTGTTTCTTTATTTTTTTCCCTTGGCGCGCGTAAATACATTCTTAAAAAATAACTATTTCCATAGTCTACCAAAGTTCATTGATAAGAACAAGGTATCTGAACTAAGGCTAAACAAAGAAACCCTCCTTTTTTCATAAGAGTTTTTTATATTCATAATGCAAATGCGGCAGTTAGTTTTTTAGTACAATTATCTTAGCCGTTGCATTCGTCAGCACCTTCACAAGTATGAAAAGTTGATATTTGCCTAATTTTTTAAGAACAGACAATTGTTATGAATAAATTGCGGGAAATGACGACCAGTAGTAACAGTAGTACTTCCACTCTGTTACAAATAAAAGTTAAAAATAAATTTTCACGGCAGTAGTTTTGAAATGAGGACGGTAATAATATTCGCTATTTTTACTTTTGTTTGGCCTAAAGCTGATTGTTCAGAACTATTTTCAAACTTCGCCTTATGATCAGCTGCTATTGATTTGTTCCTATCTTTTATGAATACCGTAAATCCTCTATTAAGCCACCCTGGTGACATATTTCAGAGGGCTCCCTGTGGTCTCACCTGCAATGCCAAGAAATTTTGATATTTGTTTTGGTCGTATGTACGCATGTGTTTGACAAACTTTCTCGCTTTCGTGCAGAACCGCGATGCGCCACGTTGTACTGGTGCAAAGTGGGCTTAGATATAGCGCGTACTGTCATGTCTGCCATTTTCACGATTTTGTTGGTGCTGTGAAGTACCAAGGGATTTTATTTTATGAGCAGTTTTGGACAGCGAGTTCACCATGCACATATAATATATACAGATATAATTTGCGAATTTCAGTGTGCTCACTCGATTATGTACTTGCATTTGATGGAGTTGATATTTAAGAAATTGGTGCGTCATTTTGTTGTCTCGGCAGGCAGATTTTTTACGATGTTTATTAATGACAGAAGTATTGTTTATGTTGGACGCTAGTAGCGAGAGATCTCTTTGTTTTCATGTTTTTCATTTTTAAAAATAGCCTACATACGGAAAAAAAAACATAAACAAAGAGCCTGAGAGTAGCCATTCTGTCAACGTTTTATATATAGACATAAACAACATCAAGAATGTTGCTTTAAAGCTTGCCGAAAATTGAACTTGAAGCAATTGTGGTATTGGGTGGCAAAAATCGTGCTGCCCAGACAAAAGTCTCATAATCATGCATTTGTTTATAGTTGGAGCTGTAGTTCCAAGCTTTCAGTGTAAGCTTATTGGTTTTATTTGCGAATATAACTATAAATCTTGGCCTTAAACCATTATTTTCTGCTCTTTCTTTACTATTTAGTTTATTTGTTCATTTTATTCTTTTTACATTTTCAAAAGTTAAACAACTGATTCTGTGATCGTGGTGCCATCAACAAAGTACTGCTAAGTTTTTCTCCCCCTTTTTGATTTTCACGACTTCATTTTATCAAAAAAAATTGACCAAAAAGAGAGAAAAAGAATGAAAAATAAATATTTGTATGTGGACCTCGCTGAGGGGGCTTATAAATTTAGTAAAATGCAGCCAGATGCACACTAGCAGGATACAATAGGATATGATAACTTTATTCAAGCATCGTTTCCTCAGGATTAAACTTAATTAGCATGTACAAACTCTCTCTGGCTAATGGACAATGTGGATGATTTGCGGAGTGAAGTAATGGCCTGCGTGAACTCCCGTTTTGAGGTAGTGACAGAGGAGGAAAGCATACCAATGCTAATGCAATTACGTATAATTCTCTTCAATCTCGATGAATAGGGGCTTTTAGAATATCCACCTCCATGCTTCGCATGTCGGTGAATATTCTGCCACTATTCACCTCGATTTCAGAGAATAATTGTTAAGTGTTAACAGCTGCAGTGTTATGAAAATCGCTCTGTAATTTCTGCATAAACTATCGATGCCAACAGTCTTGTAAGACGTGATTACACTTAAATCATTCGCCCAATCAATGATGTATATAATCACGTTTCAAACTGAACTTCCAAGGTGCGAATAAATAATAGTACTTTACTGATATGGAGTGTATTTCGTTCTGAAGGGGGAGGGGTGGGGGCTTAAAAGAGGGGTGTTACTTCTAAAGAGGGGTGGCTTATTAGAGGGGAAGTAGCTTAATGGAGGATTTGCGGTAATAATATATCTGTAATTTGAAAAATTAGAAAATAAAAGCAAAGACAATACCCTCGGAAACATAAAAATATGAACAGTAAAACTAATGATATTCATATTTGAAGCTGCACGATAGAACTGTAGGTATTTAGCTTTTTCTTTTTTTGTTTCTGATAAAGCAACAATTCAGTCTCAGTGTCTTATCCAGCCTGAACTTATCCTTGACCTTATTCTTATAAAGTCATTTTTTGATATGAAAAGAGCGTGTGAGTAAAATTGATTAAACAATTTAAATTACAGAAAAATGAAAAAAAACCAAAAAAACTTGTTAATTATATACCCAGTTGGAAGACAATGATAGTAATAATAATAATAATAATAATAATAATAATAATAATAATAATAATAATAATAACAATAATTGTAATAGTTATAAAAATAACAAAACACAATAATAATGATTACTCTTATACAACGATAAAGTGCATTTTTGTCTAACGAAAAGTTACAATTATCTTACAGTGATTGTATGAAAGAAGAAAAATCTATAAATTATCTAAAATGTATATACAGTATATTAAATTAAAATACTTAATTAATTTATTATCATTGTATTAAAAATTCTATAGTATATCTACAAATATGAACTATAACTGAATAAAATCAACTTAAATGCCAAAAAGGTATGTACGTATGTATGTATGTATGTATGTATGTATGTATGTATGTCCGTCAAAATACGGCTCGATACTTTTGTAGAGTGCGATAAACTCATGTGAAATTTAAAATATGATGAAGAGTAAAACTTTAAAACGATTGGACATATAAAAGTTTTAATTTTTTTTATATGTCCAATCGTTTTAAAGTTTT
>JANSTQ010158281.1:0-11043 GCA_026167885.1 Bergia puertoricense
TTAGAATCACCCCCCCCCCCCCCCCCCCCACCGAAAAAAAAAGTAAAGTTTTTAAATTCTTAACTTGAAAAAGACATAAGTGAAAATACAATTTAGAACTATTAACTCTTAATTTTTTTAAATTTTCTTTTGTTTCTCTGTGCTGCTCACTGGTGTACAATATTAAGAGAATAAAACTTAAAAATAACAGCTTAGCAATTACCAGTTGTGTGCAAATTACTAGCAGCATTTACCTGAATATGAGAAAGAGATCAAATTAAACAGTTGTTACAGTAATTGTGTTGTTAGACCAATGGTCGCTGATAATTTATCTAAAACTGTTTTTGTTCTTGATTTTTTCTGATTTCTGATCCTTTTTCTCTCAGATCTTTATTCTTTTTGGTCTGGAATATTTGTAAAACAGGCCTAAGAGTGGATTGGTTCACTTCATTTTTTTAAATTGTTTTTGTTAACATTTTTGTAAACATGGAAATTTCTTTAAAGAATAAATATGACTGGGGCCCAATAGATAAAATAGTTTGCTCATAAAACAATAAAACTTCATGATCTGTCATGCAGAAATGGTTATTTTATGTTGCAGAGAAAGTGGGATCATATTTTGTTTCAGATTGATGGAAAAACTTTGTTTTTTATAAACATGCTTTCTTTGTCTACCAGTAAAGGTAAAGTAAACTTAAAGTAGCCCTTATTTAACGTCAGTAGTTCGATCAGCTCCTAGAGCTGTTATCAGTGGAAGCCAGTGGTGCGCGCTTCACCCCCCTCCCTCTGTCAGTGCTCCATTTTAGGGGTATTTAAAGCTACAGCTACACGGATCAGAGGAAAGTTGATGCAGACGTTGGTTTCACCAAGAATCAAACTGGGGACCTCCAGCTCTGAAGGCTGTCTACTAACTAACTGAGCTACATCTGCTCCTTTTGATTGTTAGCACTTGATTATTGTGTCAAGCCAGGACAAAAGTCGAAGAGTAGCAAATTCATAGCAATAAAATTTCTTAGGGTCAACAATTTTGGCGATCCACAGTTTGGGTTGGTCAGGTGACTGGTGACATGTATTCTTTTGTTCTGCCTAATGTAGCTTGATACAATTTCAGAAAAACAAGGACCAGAAGACACAGGGAAACCACAACACAAAGGAGAGCAGTGGCACAAGGAGGCCTCACCAAGAAAAAGGAAGCTTAAAATCCCCATCTCACCTGAGGAGCAGTTGAAAAAGAATGCAAAACGCTTGAAGAAAAAGCGTCAGTCAAAGGTTTGTTGATGGTGAAGGAAGTTTTGACAGTCTCTGTATATAGGTTTATACATGAAGCTGCTTTTCATGTAGGAATAGAGAAGATTAAAACCTTGTGATTCTTAACTTCTTTATTTTAGCAGAAATGAACGCTTGGCCTAATGTTTTTTTTAACATCATTTGAAATTTTCAACTGTTTAATGAAGTTGGGAAAGTTTTTTTTATTTACAAGTGGTAATGAGCAGATCACAACATGAGAGTATAGTGCCAGCATTTGGGATAAAGGTAATTTCAGACTCACAGACATCAGGTTCTATCGGTTAGAGTAAGTTGAGTAAAGTGCGTTGCTGAAGTACGCAAAACAGTGGTTTGGCTGGGGTTTGAACACACGACCTTCAGGTTACATGTCAGACATGCTAAACACTCTTGAAACCACTGTGCCCCCAACTCAAAATGGTAGTGCAGCTACCAAAAAAACCTTGCAAACTCACTATTTAATGTAGTGTCTATATTTATTTAATATTATGTAAATTATCCAACAAACTTTTCCTGTTCTTTAAAGGACTGTGATAGAGAGACAAGTATGAAGACAGAGAGGAAGGAGCGAGAGCACACTGGTTTGAAGGCCAGATTAGAGTCCGACAAGTTGATCCAGGAGGGACTGATTGCCAAACCCGAAGAGCAAGTGGAGAGGAAAAGAAGGCTATCTTCATCATCATCAACTGAATCAACAAGCTTTAAAATTCCTAAAAAGGTACGATGAGAAGCTGTTACTTTTCTGGTGTTGTTTTTTTATCTATACATTACTCTCACCTAATAGTCAGGAGCAAGTTTGTAGAACAAGGAATAAAACATGTGGTAAGTACCACATATACTTTTGTGTCTCTCTTCAAGCAAAGAGTTAACTTAATTGTGAAATCATACTTATTAAAATAATCTTATTCTTTCAGTTCCTGGTGAATGACCATCTTACAACTCGTATATTTTAAGTATCAATAAATTGCTCTGGATACCATTCACTCTCTCTCAGCCCCACCTCTTCTTGTTTTTAAAGACATTATGTAATTGTGAGTAAATCTGCAGTAGTTTCAATAATGTTCTTCTTGGGAGACGGGTTGGAAATCAACTGTGCACCTGAAGACATTTTCAGTAGTTCTTTGAATTGTGCTTGGATCTAACCTTTTTTTGTGATGCATTGCCAGGTCCGCACAACTCCAACTCCAGCAGGATACACAACCCATATGCAACGTGTCTGTATCCGCATTGGGTGTAAAAGAAGTGCAGAGAAAGGCTCGGTCTTCTGCTGTGATGACTGCATTGCTAGGTATTTCTGTATTATTATACTGAGGCAAAACATAATATAAATTCTGCTGAGGATGGTTTTGTAATAACAAGTAATGTTTCAACTTTTGAAATGGCTGTCAAAATCCCATACTGTGACCATTCATTTTGATCGTCTTGTTTGGTATTAATAATTTTTGAAATTCACAAGTTTACAATTCTTCATTAAAATATTTGAAACTTTTATGCTTGAAAATGTAACAGAAGAAGAGTTAATATGAAGTATTTCTTGCTAATTTTTAGATCATAAACAAATGTGGTGTAGTTTTTACTGTACCAAAAAATCCAAAAATTGTTTTTTTCAGTTGTACTTTACAACTATTAGATATTAGCATACAACATACAGCTATTATAAAAATGTTGGCATTGGTAAAGGGCAGTGCCAAGTATGAAAGGAATTATGGGAGTACTGTATTTTTCCAGACTTCTCAAGAAACTGACAAAACTCAGTGAAGTACAAAACTAAGTTAATTTGAATAATTCTGCCAAAACTAGCTAGTAAGCAATTAGCAACATTTATGCTCCTATCATGCTTTCAGGTAAGGGTATGTGCTTTTCAGAGCTCAGTCTTTTTTTGAAATTGCTGTATACCAGATCAACATCAACTATTTTCTGTATGATCTGGTTGTTTGCTAAAGCTCAAGATATCCTCCATTTCGGAAATGCTAATGAAATCATTCTCCAAAGTGTCTGGAATCAACAGGTTGCATGTGTAGTCACTTCACCACAGTCATGGCTCTGTGAAAACCCGTGCTACTCACCTCCACATTAGAGAATAATTATTGTTAACTTGCTCATATTTATAAGACATTGATAATTAGCAATTAACCAATAACAGCTAAAAATCCTGAAAATATATGAGGAGTTTTAATGCAACTGCACCTAGTTCCACACCAAGTTAAAATTATGGATAGAGTAAAAAGTAGATTAAATAATCTAATTACATGTATTAGTTGTGAGATATTAACCAGGCAAAATTCCCCAATTGTGTTAATTAGGCATGCAGAGCACTCACTGAAGCTGCTAGCAGAACAGAGAAAGAAGCAGACTGGGTACAAATCACATTCCCATAAGTCAGCCACCTCACCCACAGTAAGTGGTAAAATTCAGCATTCTAGAACTTTACAAGTTGTCAAAAATCCTACAGTGTTCTGCTCAGGCAACAGTTGCAAGGAGTTCTGTTGTTTTCTTGTTTCAAATTGAAACCTTTTAATTACTGACATTAATTTCATTGTTTTCTTGTTGCCAAGTGACCTAAAATTTTACATTTTTTGTTCCAAGTTGAACTAAAAGCCTGGCTAAATAATTACAAATTTCATTGTTTTCTTGTTCCCTTATGAACTCCAAACCTATAGGATTACCTACACTTATTTTTTATTTTCTTGTTCCAATAGTCAAATGTTTTATCACCCTGGGAAATGCCTGGACATCCTCTCCATTCAACCTCAGAGCACAAGGAGAGGGTCGCAGTTGTTGAGAAAACCTCGGGGCGAGTGATTGCCGGCATGACAGCCCCAACAGAGGCAGATTTGGTACCATGGTTACAGCGACATCCCACTTTTGAGGTTCTTTTGCCAACAGGTGAAATGTTTTTCAATAACTGGTCAGATATGAATGATTTATACAATTTGTTTTTAAGAGTTCAAGTTTGAAAAAATATATTCTCGTAAACTGTGATAGGGGGTAATTAAACCCAGTAGCTTTCTTCAGTAAATTGTTCGAATTTATTGAGTTGAGCCATTTTAGGTATCCAGTCTTACGATATGTTTTTTTTGTGCTTGTGGTCAACTGCTGTTGTTGAGTTCAAAAATAGGGGCACTGTTAAAAAGTAGTAAAATCTGAAAGTTGCCAAGACTTGCCAAGATCTTTCTGTCCAAATCCAAGACAGAGACTGTAAAGCTGTTTTGACAGTTGAACTTGAAAGTTGGAAAGGTATCATAGACAGAAAGTGAGATTCTGAGACTGAATCAAAGTTTCCGAGCCCTACATTTTTCCAGGAAGCCATTCCCTGTTAGTACTGTATCTAAATTTGGAAATGTTATAATTTGCTCTTACAGTTGTGAAAGAAGATAAAAAAACGGAAAAGAAACCAGAAAAGAAACCAGACAAAAAAGATGAGGAGCATAGTATTCGTGACAATGTCAGGAGGGCCTTGAAGGAAATCCTAACTTCTAGGTAAGAAAATTAACCTCTTATTTGAACAAAGTGATACCCTTAAAGTAACGAAAGTGTTTAAAATCCACATCGAAATGTAACAACTTAAGGTGAAATTTCTTTTTGAATTTGATCTTTCACATAGTTTCAGAAAACTGGTTGCTGTTTCGAGGGCTTCTGGTAAAGAGGCTCCAAAAGATCAGCAACTGCAGAGCATCACATTAACAACAAATAAACATGTTGACTATAGGAGACAGACTCTAAAACTTTTGCTTTCAGTGTTTACAGTTTACCAACAACCTAAAATTGCAATCAGTGGCAAAAACAAGCCCCACTTTTGTCTGTATTGCACAGCTAGTGAAAATATTAGTGCATTAAATACTCATTGGTTCAGGATTATGAAAGAAAGTTGTGTAAGGATTTTTACTGTTTTAACTCATACTATTGAAATCTTGATTTTTTTGTTTGAATTTGCAGATCAAGAGATACTGAATACTAGTGCATTAAATACTCATTGGTTCAGGATTATGAAAGAAAGTTGTGTAAGGATTTTTACTGTTTTAACTCATACTATTGAAATCTTGATTTTTTTGTTTGAATTTGCAGATCAAGAGATACTGAAGGTATCAGTGTCTCTGCTGAGGAGATCTCCAAGTATGCGAATGGAATTGAGGATGAAATGTACAAGTTCTTTGGTGACACTGGTCATCGGTATAAGAACAAGTATCGCAGTCTGATATTCAACCTCAAGGACGCAAGAAACAAGGTACCTTACAATTTCAGAGAGAGATAGAAAGTTATTTGTCATTTTAAGGGTTCTAATTGTCCCATTCAAAAGTCAGGACAATCTAAGTAAACTGTGAACATATCTACTTCTTGTTATGGGTTGCTTTGGGAAATGATGGAGAATTTTTTGCCCTTAAGTGAAATAACTTTTAAGTGTTTTCTCTCACACCAGTATAGAGTTTGTCATTAAAAATATTAATAAAATTATCCAGATTTATCTCTGTTGTATGAATGAGCAAGTTTGCTTGTCCACACAAATGATAAGGTACTCCAGACGTTGTTTTTACCTCAAAAAGTGTATCAATATCAAACTTCTCGTTAACGTATCATTACATCATCAGTACAATATCTTACCAGTTTGGTAGTAAGAATTGGGAAACTGATCACATATAATTACCAAATCTCTTAACAAGTGTTCATAAGAGAATGTGATATTACTTGTAACCCTTCCTTTTGAAAGTATAAACTTAAGTTTTCTATTCATTCATGTTGTTTCTATTTTCTTTCTACTGAAGGTTTTAGTTCATCACGTTCTCTCTGGAGAGGCAACTGCTGACCGCTTGGTTCGCATGACACCTGAACAACTGGCATCTCAAGAACTCACAAAGTGGAGAGAAAGAGAGGCGAAACACGTATGTTAGAAAAAAGTTCCAGTCATTTGATCGTAACTATGTTTTGAAGTCAATAGGAGACAGTATAAATTAAATGCGACATGCTCTTTTATTTGCTGGTTAATTTTGATACAAGAGAGACTCAGTTAATTTCAACGAAGTTACATGTGTTTAGTCAGCACCTTCAATATTAAGATGGAGGGCTGAATTTGGTTGCTGCCAAATTGCAGTCACTTAACTTTAACTAAACTCTCGATAAGATAGAAAGCTCATCAAGACAGATAGCGGACAGTGAATTTCCTTTAAAGAGTTAACGAACTGTTTTTGAAGTGACGTTTCCTCATCACGTCATCAAATATTGTGTTGGGTTTTTTTGTATAAGCACCCTTATTCTTGCATTTGAAAGTTCCACAAACTTCAAGAGCTCGATACATATATCTTACAGCACTTTTGCTATTTGTTTATAACTTTTTGTTTAAAATAGTCTCCCTTTGGAACTATGTGTAACTGTAAGGTTTTACAGTTGGGAGACAAAAAAGGAGACAATTTTCATTTTTTTTTCTCAAAGTCTAAAACTTGTGATTGGATATTTTTGTCTCAGACTTTGGAAATGATCAAGAAAGATCAGGAAGAGATGGCGCATGCTAAAGCTCATATGGTGAAGAAAACACACAAGGTAAGGAATTAGCGTGCAAGTCTGGATGTTTTCTCTTTCCAGAGGGCAAAACCACAACCGTTACTGCTTTTGTGCACTTTTTGATGAAAATTATCAACTTTAAGTTTTAGCAAACAACAGCAATCACAATTTTTTTCTCTCTGAACAAGAATTTAGTAACTGGCTCAAAAGTTTGGACAAGGGAAAATATGTTTTATTGACGTGATTGCTTGGGAGTTTGATGGAATGCAGGGTAAGATTTGTTCTGGCAGTTTCAAAATATCAAGACCCAACGAAGGTTTAATATACATCAAGGCAATTATATGTTAATCATGTGTTAGAAGTTAGTTAATCAGCGAGCACTCTCTTGTTTGCACAATAGCGCAATACCAGATTGCAACACAGGATTTGCTGTCTTTTTGCTGTCAAATGAGTTTTGTAAAATAAAATGTAAAACAAACAAGTTCTGGTAATTTTATTCAACGAAGTTGTCACTTGCCAGCTCATTTACAACTGCAGCTTATAAATTTGTTCAAAGATAGTGAGTTTTCAATTTAATTAGACTTTTTTGAGTGAAATTCAAATTGGCGGCTATTGTGAGACCTGCATGGCATGAGGTTATCTGGGATGGTACCATACAACAGCACTCAACTGTTGGGATACCAGAGACTGTGAAACCAAAGACCACAGGCCTTTAACCGAGGCTCACGTTACTGTTTATCCAAAAATACAATTGACATAGTTATTTACTTCAACAGATAACGTATATCTAAGGACACAGTTAAAGATCGCCCTTTCATCTTGCCGTGACTCCTTTAGTACGACAATAGAGCGTGATCAAGCACGTTCAGTCACTTTCAATTAGTTGATGACGCTGTTGCAGTGTAAAAAAATGCGGAACTTTGTCAATGAAACATTTCTTTGGAGGGATTTTTTTTGACTAATGATAAAACTTAAGGTACAAACAGGTCTTCCTCAGTCTATCAAGAAGCAAATTCAGGCAGTAGAATCACAGAGGAATACACCACCTATAGCATAAACAGAAAAATACAACTGTGACACTTTCGTAGCGTAAACAGAGACGTGAAACGGGGTATATTTTCAATTTTGTAAACGCCGCCGCGTATTGAAGCGGTGCACAGCTTAAAAAGGTATTGTTTTAGAAATTATTATTATTGTAGGGTTAACGTCATCGTTAGTATAAAAAATTTTTAATTTTAGCTTTAGACTGTGCATGCAAGTGAAACAGGTTGAAACATGATCTATAAGTAATGTTTGTTTTGTACAACTGAAGTATTTTTGCCTCACCAGAATCTTTTTCTGTTGTTTCGCTGCATAACAGGGTGAAGTTGAAGTTAATGAAGAAGATCTTAGCAATTTGGAGGTCAGTAGCCAATCAGAATTTGTTTCTGAGTTCATAGAGAAACATGTCTAATACTACCCTAATACATTGTTGTTATTACTGCGCCGCCTACGTTCCAAACAGTGGAAACATAAACTGATGTGGAATATCTTCAGTGGAAATCTGTTCGTTCTGGAACATTTACATTAGAATGGTTCGTTCCCTTTTTCATTCCAACCGATCAAACTGGAAAACGTTCCTAATTTGAAAGTGCCCCAAATCTTTGTTTGTGTATGGAAATTGAACTTACTTTCTTGTCGAGGATCAATGTTAGGTGTTCCGTATAGATAATCTTGTATAATAATCCATGTAAATGTGACGTCATCTGAGATACAACATCCCTTGCACCTTTTCAGCCCCGAATTACTTAAGTGTCTCTAAACTGTCCGAAACTATATCCTTATTTTCTTTTTAATTTTGGTTTTCATCTTAGATAGGGTGCTGTATATGATAAGTTCCTTCATCTTTATCCTTATTTTCTTTTTAATTTTGGTTTTCATCGTAGATAGGATAAGTTCCTTTATCTTTACACCCAACTGACTTTTTTTGCATGGATAAGGTGAAAATAAAAGTTGACAAACTAGCTTGGGCTTAAATAGTTAACACAGGTGATATTAATATAACAATGTTGGATTTTGATCTTTTTCTCGTTTGCTTCAAATCCGTTAGTCCAATGCTAAGGAAGGGTCGGATCTTCCTGACAGTAGTAACCCGGCAACTGGAGTCCTTTTGATTGATACAACAGAGGAACACCGCATTCACCTGTTTGACCTCAACTGCCGCATATGCACTGGTAGGACCACCCCCCCTGGTGAACCACCCAAGAGAGACCCGGCTGTAGCCATTGTGTCCACGACGACCACGTAAGACTCTAGACTCGGAGAATAGGCAAATTTTAACTGACGTCATTTTTTCGCGCTTTGCGTCATTAGCATATGACTTTACGTAACGAAGGAATCACTATTACTAAGAATTAAATCAAAACGTAAAAAAGCTTTTCAAACGTACTAATCGACGAAATTTCCAACTCTTTACTTTATAAAAAGATATTGTTTTTCAAAAACGCATAACAGCTGGTTGACAAAATCGTTAATAAGCCATACATTCTTTGTTAAATTTCAGATACAGAGCAGACACATTCACTAACAAAGCTTATTTTGCAAAGTTTTTTCAATATTCAGAGCTGATGTTTTTGTAGCTCGTCAAGAAACTGGTTCACGTATGCTAACGAGACGATAAATGTAAACATAAAGATTCGCCTGTACGTTCCTTGTGGTCCTCATTACAACGTCCAGCTTTGAAGCATCTTGCTTGTTTCCAAATTTCCTTTGGTATCTGTTATGTATTTAGTTACCAATGTGAAAGATACATCTTGCTTTTCCCTCTATTTAAAGGTTTCTGCAATATATTTCTCTCACCTTATAAGTCATTTACAAACCACTGGCTTTGGCCTTTCTGTGATATTGTAATTTGAAGTATTAGTATAGGAAATCATTCTGGTCTGTAGTTTGCGCTGGTGGAACGCTTGAACTGAGCTGCTCTTAACCATCACATCAGAATAAGTTTTTGATATGATTATTGAGTGAATTAATAGTAGAATTTATTTCAGTTTTGAAAATTTGTGATAGTCGAAGCTTAGTAAGTTGGTTCAAATGGCCACTCTTCACAGTTTAATTTCTTAACTCTTGCTTCTATCAATAAGATACAACTTTAAAAGAAAATATGAAAAAGAACAGAAATAATGTTTTTGACATTACTTTTGCGAGTGTTGTATGGATTGTAACTTCTTTTGTTGCATGTCCCCACAGAATCCAGGCGTTGGCCGAGAGTTCAGTACCCTCCCCTCCCCCATTGGACATGAGGTAAATAGTAGCACCATCCCCTCCCCCACTTCCGATATCTAGGGTATTTAATATGTTGTGAAACTTTAATAGGGAGAAAGAGCTTTACCATACAGTAGAATTTAATTACTGTAGATTGTTCGTGGACAGAGACGTTAAGCCGTTGGTCTAGTCTCTCGACGTTCTGTCAAGGGACTTAAAAGGACCCACGCACTTCTCGAAAAGAGTAAGGTAGTCCCGATGTTGTGGTCTGTCACTTACATACAAATGTGGGGCATTTAATCTTTTTGTAGATTTTTTTGTTCCCACCCATGGACTAGGTAGATTTGGCCAATTTTAAATAACGACATGTTGACTAGCTGCTCCACAAAATATTGATCAAAGTTGGTGAACTGTCAAGCTGGAAAGAGTGAACAAATGCTTCACCTCCCCCCCCAGCTTAACACAGACAGCTTCATTACAATTTTGATTATGTTCATGATTATGATATTAGTAACTGTTACTGTAGCAACCTACGATTTTTTTCATGCTTATGATTATATTAATGGTTATGGCTGTGGTTGTGATCAGGACTATGATAATGATTTTTGTTCTTATAGCTCTCCAGACTCTGGATCTGTATCATCGCCTCCTCCTTTCTCAAAGCCAACCAAGAAGGTGCCAGCTGTTTGGAAGGGCTTTGTCATGATGCAGAACGTCGCCAAATTTGGCACCAATGCTTACTGTGTATCAGGACCGTGCGATGATCTTTTACAGCTGTTACCAGACACAATTCATGTTCAGGGACGGATTAAGCACGAGCAGGTTTGGGATTACATCTTTCAGCTGAAGAGCTCCAGTTCAAGGGTAGGTGGACGCTCTCGAGTACAAATGTTACAACACTACACAAGTTAACACAACTCAACACAACACAACACAACTCAGCATAACACAACACAGTTGAACTCAACACAACTCAACGTAACACACAACACAACTCGACACAACTCAACACAAAACAACACAACTCAACACAACACAATACAA
>JANSTQ010158292.1:0-11043 GCA_026167885.1 Bergia puertoricense
GAACCCCTTTGTGTGAACTATATGGGGACATGCAATACCAAAGGGTAGGATTTTCAAGCCGTTTTGGTCTAAAATTGAGCATAGATTTTGATACTTTGGTCTGAAATTTGGTATTGTTTTTAGAAACATGAAAATGTGGTGAATGAAAGACATTTTGTGCCCCTGAAAAAGGGTATCAATTTTTTCGTCAACTCTGAAATTGGGTTTGGAAATTCAAAAAATTTGGTCTGAAAATGCACCAGGATTTTACATATGAAGTGCACTGCATAACCCCACCAAAATAATATGGGAGTACCCCTCCCCCCCTGGTAGAATGGACTCAATTTACAAAGCTTAGAGTCACAGTTTTTCTAACTTATGTGAAGGGGGCTAAAGTAAAAAAATGTAGAGGTAGTGACATGGGGATAACTACTGGCAATGATAAACAAAATAGAGAAAACTGACTATTTCGAAAAGTATCAACCCCTCCAAAGAAACAACACTCATATACAAAATTTGTAGACTTTGACTCTG
This sequence comes from Bergia puertoricense, assembly GCA_026167885.1. Lineage (NCBI taxonomy): Eukaryota > Metazoa > Cnidaria > Anthozoa > Zoantharia > Parazoanthidae > Bergia > Bergia puertoricense. The sequence continues at coordinate 514 of JANSTQ010158292.1, forward strand.
AATCAAGTCCCAGACATGAATTAGAGCATATGACATCACAAAAGGGTAATTAGATAATTGATCATCTGGTAACACCCTAATTAATTAGTATACATAAACCAAGTTTGGTTGGTATAATTTAAATGCTTCACGAGAAAAGTGGCTGCAGGCACTTTCTGCCCCCTCATAAATAAAGGGACTTGAATAGGGGACTTAGATTCTGTATAAATTTTTTCTCTCACATTCACTTGTAGGATATTTATTTTTAAAATTACCTTTTTCCAACCCATCCCACCCTACCCCCTTCAAAAATTATTTTAAATGGTCAGCCTCTTTGGGTGTTTAACCCTTAAACAGTACAGTAAGAATCCTGGGTCAATCCCGGTTTCTGGTTAGTGTTAGAGTCAAGGTTGGGGTTAGGTTTAGCTTTACACAGGTTATCTCGAGATTCAGCTAGCTTACCTTGAGTTAGGACATGCAGCTGTGCCAGGTTCATCGCTACCATCATGACAATCACAATAATCATCATTCACGGATGCCATGTTAATTTGCCGAGTTCCATCCATACATGTGAACATTCCATATGAATCTGCTACATAAAATTGCATCTCTAATGGTGATACTCCGAGAATTTCTAAGATAACAAAGAAATAATAATAATAATAGTAACAATAATAATAATAATAAATATTTATTTATCCTGTAAAATGGATCAGTCATTAACATAAAGGTTCCACTGGTAGTAGTAATAAGTCTTATTAGCAAAACAAAGAGATATTTTCAATATTGCCAAAGCATTACAAGGTACTAGTATCAGCCCATTATTTTTCAGGGGGGGTGGCTTAGAGGAGATGGGTGGAAGGAGCTAAATTGGATGGCAAGTCATCCCCTTCTCACACATGCAAAGGACAAAATAAAGTGAAAGTTAAAAAATTTGGGAGCTCAAAGATAATTGGATAGTCCTATTGATATATACACACAAAAGTAAGCTGTCTCTCTTTCACAAATCCTGGATCTGCCCTGAAAGTTGGCACTGTTCCTAAACGCTGTTCAAGGCCGATGAACAACAATCCAGAACTGTAGCTGGTTACCAGGTCTACCCTTACTTTCTGCACGCCAGTTGTATTCTCCCTTTTCTCAGTGTTAGATGCACACTTCTGAGGGAGTGGAGCATTTTGAAACAGGGGAGGAGGCTCATCAAACATCAACTCAAGGACATATTTCCAAATGTCCTTTTGCACACAAAGACCATGTGTATTACCTAGACACACAGCCACGCCAATGGCAAACTGCTTCTAGTTTAGTGGAAAAATCCAGCAGTTGATTGGCTTCTTGAACATAGGCCAGAGTTGCTTAAAAAACAAGTCCTACAACATTATTTCACAAAGTGCGCTCCTGATGAAACAATTTTTGTAAAAGATCACAAGACTGAACATATTTTCTGCCAAACTAGTTTTATACTGTGCAAGCCATATCTTTATCACCAAAACATGGGGGACTGAGCCCCCAAAATTTTTGTTTGGGGGATGGGGAGCTGCAGCTTTCCTCCCCTCCCCTGCCCCCTTGCTCTACCACCTTTGTACTTCCTAAGCTATTTTTTAAAACATTAACCCACCTTTTGTAGCATTTAGAGTAATCTTTAACGTACTAAATGTTTTCGTAAAACTTTGCATACTAAGTCCTGTCAGCTCTTTGTTCCACACGGATGCATCATATTTCCGTGAATTCTCAGCCACTTGAAGTTCTTTTCTCGTTATTGCTGATTCAGGTTGCAACAGTAAATACGATCTCCACATTGATAAAATGAATAAAACCACGATAAATGACAATAAAGCAAACATAGAACACTTCCGTCTTCGTTTCGCCATAAAGAACATTTGTAGACTTCCTGTTGTTTGTTCATTTATAGCAAAATCAGTCTTAAGCTGAAACTGAGCACAGATAGAATATATTATCCGGCGAAAATCAAGTGGTTTGATTCGCTTTTCAGTGATGTAAATTTCCCTTTTTAAACTGTGCTATTATAAAGCATGCAGGAGTCACTCTGGCAGAAACCTGCCGAGCGCTGTTATCGAACTCAAATATAAAAAACTGCTGGGCAGTTGTGAATACATATGTTCATTTTTTCTCAGACATCTCCCAAATATACAGTATATGACTACAATTTTAAATCCCGAAATTGAAAAGCTGTGCGCGTGCGGCTCGCAACCCTAACCAGTCTCTCGGACGGGACAATACGATGTTAATTTATGATAATTATTTGAAGTCTACCCAAAAATTATGAACACCCTCTATCAAAATTACTGTATTCATTTTATAGTACGTACGTACGTACGTCTGTGCTCACAAAAGGATGTGATCCGAACCCATTCATCTAGAACAATCGTTTCTGGAATTATTAGGATTAACGGCAAATTTATGCAAATTACCTTATAAGGATACCGATTAAAATAAACGGCCCTCTTCGTCAGACTATGTCACATGACCAACCAAAAACAAGCTGCAATGTTTTAACAGATCGTTCGTGAAGTTTAGCAATTCAGAGTAATTTTATCATTTATGGCGTGAGAAATTGCAGTTTGGAAAAACAGTGAATAGAAGTTCGTTTATCTTTACTTTGCCCAAACAGGGCTAGCAGTTTTGTTTGGTCTGGAAACTTCTCGATCGAGTCTCGAGGGACTGATAGGGAAGAGAAAACAAATTATCAGTCGTCGGGAAACAAATTCTCATTCAGTCCAGTAATCAATCGACGTCTGAGGATCCTTATATATTTCAAAAATTTTACATCATAAAAGCTAGCTGTTGCCTTCCTGTTTCTTCAAGTGTTTGTTTGACAATTTCATAACGAAGCTATTCCAGGGGCATATTAAACTGCTGGGAAATCGATTTTAAGTGAGCGGTTGTGTGAAACGACAAGGGGCAAGGCAATCTGCCTCTCTGGTGCTTTCTGGATGTCAAATCGAACAACACTACTCGTCGGCCCATTTATCACTACAGTTGCCGTTGTATATGACTACAGACATCGTAACGTCACTTTACAATATCAAGGTTTGTTCTATATCTTCTCTTTCAGGATTTTATAAGTGATAGCGAGAGAAACGGGTTGTGAACATGATCATATACATTTAATACCCTGTCAAGTGTTGTGCGTCAATATTGTGTTCCACGGTGCTCCTGAAATACCCAACTAATTCTAGTAACACTGTTACAAAAACAGTTGCTGTAAAATTTATAAAGTGCATCGAGAACATTTAATTGAAAATTGGATTCTATAACTTGGATGAGACGGCAATACTGCGTTTAGTGTGCCGTCAGTCGTGTGTTTCGCATGGCGGAAGCGATTATCGTGCCACAGCTTGGCGAACACTGGAACAGTTTAAACAAGAGCTATAAAGCGAATAATGTAAAGCTCTTTGTTCCCTAACTTGTAGTTTTCTTCAAAAGTGACTTGTTCTATCGCTTTGGCGATCAAGAAATCTTATACATGTAATCGCTTATCGAACGAGAAAGACTTTCGCGTTATTTGAACACAAACTGTACTCCATTTTGTTTCAGATTTGTGTGGGTTGGCAGAACGTTGAAATATTGTACTTGTTTTATTTTACAGGTTAGTTGGGTTCAAAATGACCGCAGAGACGGGAAAGGAATCTAAACCTGGCACAAGCCACCAGAACAACGCAACTTTTTCAACTCCTAGTCCCAAAGCAAAGAAAGATGGCAGGACCAGATATTCCTTCAGGGGCATTTTCAGACGATCAAAATCTTACAAAGGAGAGACACCCAAATCAAACGAGAAAAGTACTCCCAAATCTCGAAAGCAGAGCTCGGCAGATTCGATGATTGTTTGCCCAGTGTGCTATGCCCTCAGATCGAAAAACCTTTTCCCTGACATTTCGACTTGTGAGCACCGATCTTGTATTGAATGTTTGAGGCAATACATGGCTTTGGAAATTAGCGAGGCAAGAGTAAATCTTACCTGCCCTGAATGTTCTGAAAGATTTCATCCAAGTGATGTCAAGAACATCTTAAATGATGACTCAGTAATGGCAAAATATGACGAGTTTACTTTGCGAAGGGCCTTGGTGGCTGACCCTGACTGCCGCTGGTGTCCAGCACCGGATTGTGGTTATGCTGTCATAGCAACCGGCTGTGCAAGTTGTCCGAAGCTGGAGTGCGAGAGACCAGGTTGTAATACAGAATTTTGTTACCATTGCAAACAAATGTGGCATCCAAATCTTACTTGTGATGCAGCAAGACTTAGGCGGGCAACTCATCTAAAATCAATCTCGGGATCTGATGGTCACAGTTCTAATGGTAGTGATGACATGAAGCCTTGCCCCCGATGTGGTGCCTTTATTATCAAAATGGATGACGGTTCTTGTAATCACATGACCTGTGCAGTTTGTGGGGCAGAATTTTGCTGGCTGTGTATGAAAGAAATTTCTGATTTACATTATTTAAGGTGAGTTAAGTATACATGCTTTGTATTCTTGTTCTTCCAAGATAGAATGCTCCCAAATAGAGGTTTATGGCCATGCTGAGGAGAGCAAAGTGGAAAACCTGCCTTCTCGCTTTTCAGGACTTTATATTCAGGTGATCTATTGGCTTAACCCTATCAGGGCTCTAGGGCTTTTTGACTTAAAAATGACATCATCCAGTGGGGTTTTAGCTATCCAGTGGATATATTTAATTTTGCCCCTCACTTTCAAGAGGCATGTCTGGAAAAGTTTTCATTAGTTTGCGAATGTTATATCAATGCTATATTCAACCCTTATTGGTACCATAAAAATACATGACATAAACAATGGTTTCAGTTGATAAGGAAACCATTATGGCATAACAAATGAAAAAGACCACAAATTTGCTAAATAATAGCTGTTTTACTGTATCTGTAGTCTCGGTCTCAGCCACCTTACCAATATCAATAGAATACAGGGCTCTACATTAACGCTGGCCCGATGGCCGCAAGGTACATTTTATCCCTTTGGGCCAGTATAGGCTAGCAACTTTTGAAAAGTGGTGACCTGATGGGGCCAGCAACTTTTTAGAAAGTCACTTTGTGAATTCTGTCAATGAGAAATCAACTAGGATGAGACTGCACAAACCCGAAACTTTTCACACTGGGCAAATGCCCTTTCACACTGGCCCAGTAAGTTTTGAATTTTACTGACCCAGGGGGCCACTCACCTAAATGCTTAATATCAAACCCTGAATAAACTAGAATTCTTTATTTATACACTGTCAGTAATGATCTTCTGAGAAGCCATGATAACTATAAAAATGTAAATGATAAACCAATTTAATTAATAATCATAATCGCAATAAAAGTGTCCAGATCTTATACAGGAAAAACATTATTACATCTCAAGTTTGTTTTAAAACTTGGCCAAGTTTTTTAACTTAATGATGTCCCCTGGAATTTTTCACTGTTTTGATTATTGGGTCAGGGTAGTATAAAATTGACAGATTGAAAGTTTCTCAAAGTGTATTCATGTCTGAGAGAACCAAATAAACCTAGTGAAACTTTCTTCTCAAGTGATGAGGTGCAAGACCATTTAATACTTTGTACATCACAGTGACCTTACTATGGCTGCGTTTATGCAAAAGGGTCATCCTGTTTAAATATTTTAACAGTGTTACGGATCATATGTTATAATCACTGGATCAATCCTGGTTTCTGGGAAATGACCCACCCACCTCTCCCCTAAACCTAAGGTTACCTAACCCCAACCCCGACTCTAACCCTATAACCTAAGGGAGGCGTAGGTGGGTCAATGCCCAGAGACCAGGATTGACCCTAATCACTATGGGTAATTAATAAAATAAATATGCATGCTGGCTATTGTAAAGCTTTTGTAGTTTCAGTTGGTAGTTTTGTTAATTCACACTTATTTTTATTTGCAATTGTGTTTTTCCTTTTGAAAGACCTAGAAGATTGATTAATTATACTAACTTTAAGAGTAAAAACAGCCATTGGTTAGAAAGTAAAATCTTTCTGGTTGGTCACTGCCATGGCTAAAATGGCGAGGGAGGAAAAATGCTGCATTAAATGTATACATCATTATCATGTATCTGAACATGTTCATACTTCGCTTATTCAATCTGACCCAGTATCATTAGACAAACCTTTGTAATAAGATAGAGGAAGCCTAAGTTAGCTTAATTATCTACATGCCTAATGGTTTTACTTTAGGCTTTCTTGGCACAATATAATATGTCATCAACTCTGTTCATGTAAACTTGTAAAGCAATCTCATGGTAAACAATAAACAACAACAACTTTTTGACTACCATTTTGGAAATTGGTAGAAAAGTTGAATAACAAACTGAAACATCGATTCAAGTAAATTCTCTACCTCAGAATATCTATAGAGTAATTTCTATGAAAGTTAAGGGTTCTGTTGCCGTAGCAACAATGATACAGTTCTAAATTTATGTTATTCAACAATTTAAGTCTTCTATGCTTGCACCATGGCTAACTGTACTTTTGCAGAAAAAACTGTGTGCTTGTTCTAATGTCACTTTAATATTGATGCTAATCTTAATTTGCAGTCCATCTGGATGTACATTTTGGGGTAAGAAGCCTTGGAGTCGAAAGAAAAAGATACTTTGGCAGATGGGCACTCTAATTGGTGCTCCTCTGGGTATTGCACTAGCGGCAGGAGTAGTGCTACCAGCCATGGTCATTGGTATTCCTGTGTATGTTGGACGCACGGTAAGCTTGCCACTGATTTCCCAGGGGTGGAAATTAATTAATTAATTATCTTTTCCATCTTCAGACAACCAGGCCAGTAGCAAAAAAATCTCTTCCTTGACAAAAATTTCACCAGCCCTAATGTATTGGGTTCTTTTTTTATTGTAAATCTAAATCATGTTTGTTAACTTAAGGTTACATAATAAAAATTATGGTCAAGTTTTGTCATTTTTCCATTTTTGTGATTTTTTTAATCTGTTGTATCAGTACTACAATTTGGTAAAAAATGATTAGGAAACATTAAAAACTTGCAGAGTTATTAAAGGAAATGTTTTTTAGGCCTTTGGGTTAGTTTAACCGTTTGCTGGAAACCTAATTTGTTTTGTGTACATTGCATTGCCAAAGTGTTAATAGTTCTCGGCTGGGTGTGTGCTGTAAAATGTGTATGTCAGTTTCATAGGCGTCATATTTCAACTTCTTGTTTCACATTCACAACGTTTGCCGTGTCAGTGTACAATGTCTCCAGTCATTCCTGGATGCAAATGCAAAGACTTCATTTCTTTCTGTCTTCAATGCTAGCATCAAGATTTCCAACAATTCTACATGTGTCTGTTGTCACTTAAAAGTTTGAGATGCAGAACTCTAACCAATTTCTGACCAATAATTATGAAATGTATATTTTCCTCCAAATACAAGTCCACTCTGAGTGTAGCCTCTTTAAAAAATCCACTGGAAGCTACAAGGGCTTTGACTCAGACATTTACAGTAATCACTATAGTAGAAGGTAAAATCAGTCATTTATGCTTCTCATTTTTTCAACAGATTCATGACAAATATGAAAAACCTTACCACTCAACTCGAAAGCGAAACCTTGCAATCACTGGAGGTGTCACACTGTCAATTTTGGTGTCGCCAATCCTTGCAGCTTTAACAGTCGGTGTTGGAGTTCCAATTGCTCTCGGTTATATATATGGAGTTGTGCCTATATCGCTGTGCCGCAGTGGTGGATGTGCTACAGTAACAACAACCAGGAATGGACGAGGAGTCAACTTAGAATTTGATGAAGAAGTTGAAGGTCCTGGTTTGGCTGGTGCAGCTGCAGCAGCTGTGTTTGGAACATCTAGGTCTAGCAGCCGCAGCAGCATGAGAACAACAGATAAAGGCTCGACATCTGCTGTTGTTACTGTGGTGGCATCAGTTAACAATAGAGGTGCAGGTAAGTTTTCAATGGGAGATATTGCCATATTTACACGTGTATAATGGGCACCCCAATTTTAAAGCCTGTTTCCAGAAAAAAAATAAGTAGATCAAACCTTTACAAAGCCTATAAAAGAAAAATTCTTCATGTGGATTATTTTGCTATTGGAACACTCAAGAAAATGCAACTGATTTTCGATTGTGAGTCGTAAACCTGTGGCTGTAAGACTCTGTCAAAGCCCATATCCCTGGCCGTGGACAGAAGTGATAGATGAACCTGAAGCTAGACAAATATTTCATCTTGATTGACTTGCCATGGGAGTTTTTCAACTTCATATTTCTTGAATTGTTATGCAAATTACTTCATATGAAAACAAAAGATGCCATGTATAATGCACATCACAATTTTTGAGGGCAAAAAATGTGCATTATACGTGGGTAAATAATAATAATAATAGCGTTACCCAGATGGCATTTCCACAGAGTTGCTCTTCATCCATCTGGGGGACCAACGGCTTGACGTCCCTGTCCAAGGACGGTGTGGTGAAAGAAGGTGACCAAAATATTCAAACACATGGCCAAGCTGGGAATCAAACCCAGGACCTTCAAGTTAGCAGTTTAAGATCTGATCAACTGAGCTAATATTGCACACACATATGATAATTTTGTTTGTGTTATTGTACAGCTTGTGATGTCGTACTGAAGTAGAGCAATTGCATGTAGGATTTTTGTTTAATTTTGGTTTTGCAAAAAACATGGTTGGTTGGTTCTGTGCCCATTCTAAAAATTAATTTGATCTGGCTCTATCCAGTTATGCCTGGTCAAACAAGCATGAGAGTTCATGAGAGTTGAGTGACCAGATTTGGGTGAGAGTTGACGAGTGTAACTCAACACACATGTAAAACTCATCAGCTCTTATCAAAATTTCAAACATTTCAAAGTTGATGAGAGTACATGAGAATTGGTGGTCAAATGAAAATAAGAGTTTGAACTCTCATGAACTCTGACCCGCACTCATTTGACCCCAGCTTTAGTAACAAAACTACTTTCACGTGTTTAAAAGTTTTCATTATAATTATTTCATTGTAATTGTTCCATTAAAACACAGCTCAAAACATTGGTTCTGTGACACTTCTTTTCTGCCTACTCTCTTTCACTTTGGAACCACACACTTGAGAGAAAAATTTTAACATAAGAAAAATGTATCTACATAGATAATGAAAGTGGAAAGGAACCAAGCGTCAGTATGAGCCAAGACTGCTCCAGTCTAGATGGCAGTGCAATTGGTGGGGTACGTGGCAATGGAGACGGGGACAGCCATGCCTCCCTTATTCCTGCTCCTCGAAGTTGTACTGTTAGCATTGCGAGTAGTTTCGATAACTTCAATATCAGTGCATCTGACAGCATTGCAACAACTTCACCGATGACCTTGGAGAATGTTGATGGGAGATCACTGGGCCAAGACAGTTCTGATTACCCCAGCCACACAGCAGAAAGAGATAATTTGTCAGTGCTAGAGAGTGTTGGAAGCCATGACGATGATGAACCCTGACTCCTGTCATAGCCAAGTGCTTGTACATGTTTGTTAGTAGTGAGAACATTAACATGAACCTGTGAAAAGTGGCTATCAATTGTCATAAAGTGACAGTCGTGTGCTGCAAAAAAGTGGCTGCAAAGGCAATAGGAAGGAAAGTCTATAAAGCTGGTCTTTGTTAAACGTGTTTCAATGTGAACTAGAGCCATTACAAGATGTGTCCTTGGTGGTTTTTAATGGTGTTCACAGTAGTCTAGGTATGATGCTAGCTTTTATAATTTTGATAGGAAATCATACACATGTGGGAGATTGATAATATCAAGGTGGCATATTATACAAAGTAGTCTCATTATGTGGTAAATTTCTGCCAAAAAATAAGTATTTTGCTCTCCACAACAATTTATCAAGTGGTACTATCAAAAATGAATGTTTAAAATTCAAATATAAGCCAATGTTATTTCGGGCAGCAGGTAGTTCTCACAAACTACCTTAATTATAGCAAGTTGTAAAGAATTAAGTCACTGTTAAACTATATTGATAGAAATGAAAAACACAAATTGCCTTCAGGCTGGTCACAGGGCATTGGTCTCCAAATATCAAATCAGTAACAATTCTGAATTACCTTTGTGTTGTTAACAAGTCACTGTATATAGAGAGAAGTGAGCTATCTGTATTTAACAAGGTTGATAGGTTGATTGTTGTCCCTGTTGTGTTATGCATCAACCAGTGGTTTGCCCTCAGTGGAGGAGGAGAACTAGGTGGCTAGCTTGTGTGAGGAAATTGCCAAAAGGGATTTGCATAGGGTAGGCATACGGGGAAAATAATTTGACATTCAATGCCTGTTGGTTTTTAATGCTATTCCTTTCACACTCCATCATGGTAAACTGCTGATTGGCATGTTACTGGGTCAGATTCTTTTATCTAAACAATAACTAATGCCAGACCAATTTAATTTCCTGTTTTATGAACATTTAGGCCAAAACCTTAAGATCGGAGGGGGGAAAAATAAAAATAAAAGTCTAAGAATATGCCATACATTACAAAACTTAGTACAATACCATTACTGACAATATCAATAAATCACTGTATTGGTTTAAATCAAGCCTTTATAATGTAATTCATACAC
>JANSTQ010158303.1:0-11043 GCA_026167885.1 Bergia puertoricense
TATTTATTTTAAGGAAACGTAAACGGGAATCTGACGTTTGCCGTTTGCCGTAAACGCGAAGCTAAATCTCTCTAATAGCACACGCTTGGTAGTTCCACTCGACAAAGAACTTTTCGAGACAACTCTGCTAAACTTTTTAATTCATTTAATATCTACACCTGTTAGGAATTGCACTAATTACTCTAGTTTTATTCATCAAGTACGTATGATTTTAGAAGAAAGGGTATGAATTTTAAAAACACTGGAATATTGCATAAGGGTGTATGTTAGGGGGGAGGGGAGGGGAGGGGAGAGTTTTGTTTTTTAATAGTTAATAGTTTTATTCTGCAGCACAAAGTTTTCTTTGTAAATATTTTAAATATATTATCACTTTTATCATATTAATTTTCGTAAGTTTTTACTCTTAAAGGGGCTCTTTCATTGCTGAATCGATTTCTATTTCTTTATCAGAAATTTTAACTTTTACGTTATTTATCCAAATAATTTCAAATAAAAAACATGTTAATCCACTAAAAAGACTGTAATCAGTCACTTCTCCCAAGGTTTTATGCTTTTTCAAACAATTTATTACATTCTGTTCCGGCCCAGAACATAAGAATTAACTTAATCGCCTCCTAAAACAGGCCGTCCGTAGCATTTACCTGAAAAACTTAGATTGGTATCTGAACAGTGCCTGTTTGAAAATATTTTGGCTTGAAACAGATTTTTTTTGGCAATAATCCTCGAGCATGTGCAAAGCCATGAAAGATCCCTTTAAATACATGTAATATTTTTAGTATTTATAGGGGAAGAGCCATTCAGTGGAACCGATAATAAAGTTATTTTATTATTATTATTATTTTGATCGGCAGTGATCATGAGAAGGTATATCTATCAGGCAACCTTCCAGTCAAAATACCTGCAACCACCAGATGTGGACGACGATCGACCCACTTCTCCCTGTGAACAGTGTGAGCTGGTCTTTTCTGCATGCTCCCCCTCCCTTTTCGAAACCTTTACCCATAATCGATAGTCCCCCCCCCCCCCAATTGTTACTGCAGTAAATGACTGGCTTTCCCTTAAAATCCTTATAGCCCCCCCAACCAACCAATAAATTATGAACGCTCTCTAACAAACCCTCAGCTTTCGTTCTCGTGTTGATTTTTAACTACTTAACAAAACTAATAAATTAAAGCTGTTAATCAAGTTCTTGGTTTGAACTTCTTCATTCTTCAAGCAAAGTATTTGCCATCATGATATCAGGCATCTGCAGTTTTCAGGGACCGCGGAGCGTATTTTGGATGGCGCAAAGCGCGAGACAACGAGCGCTGAAGGCTCGAGAAGGGGGTTGGGGGTATGCTCCACCGGAAAATGTTTAAATTTAGAGCTTCTGAAATCGCTGGAACTGCCTTTAATTGTATCAATTCTCATAAAATTTTGTTTAATTTTTATATCAATTTTCTTGTTTTCTTAAGCAAAAACGTACTTAATAATTTGGAGTATTTCAAGTTGATAGCTGATTTCGCTGCAAAGCTATTGCACTCTTTTTTTTTTTTGTAAGAACGTCTAATTTGGGGGCTGAGGCTGGATGTTCTTAATTATTTTGAGGATTTCAGCCTCAAATGTTTTTTAAAATGTTCTTATTTTTAGGATTAGGTACAGTAATTTAGTGTTTACTTTAAAAAATGTGTGTTACTAGTTGCCTTTGTATATCCACATTCCGAGTAGCCATCAGGTGTTGCGCGAGCATTAGGCATTATTTTACAGTATAACAACAAATTATCTCCACTGAATACAGTATGTAAAATAAATGTTCTTTACGTATCCCCAGCCTCAGTATTTTCTTAGCATGTTCTTAAATTCTGGGATTTTTTTCAGCCTCAACGTTCTTTTCATTTTCTTCACCGAGAGGTGGCAGCAGGCGGCTGAAGTTTTGATTCAAGTTTTTGAACTTGCCGTCTGGAATTTTGAGGTCTACAACTAAGTTCTTTTTACTGTGTTTTTCACGTCACTCCCATTGACTTTAAAGAAATCTTTGACTTTCAGCAACATATTTTACCTGTAACTGTGACATTGAAGCTCCTGCTTTACGAAACTGGACATAGTTTTCCTCTGTCTGTGTCCAATTGTACAAATTTTATCCCTCAGAAATGGGACTCGTCCGGTATTTTAGATCGTGCGACGTCGTGGTGTGACGTCATAAGTACGATTTTCAAGATGGCGGTCCCAGTGTAACGTCATAAGTACAGTTTTCAAGATGACGGTTATCAGCTATTGAGTGCTCAAAACAAAACAATAAAAATACAGCAGAACTATTGTTACAAATCTGTTAGGATGCCGGATCTTTTACAGACCCAAGTCAGCAAATTTCTTCAAAAGGCATGAAAGCTTGGGCCAAAGAAAGAAATTCCTGGTTTCTCATCTTTTTTTTTTCAATAATAAATGCGGCGGGCGGATTTTTTAGGCGGCCAATTAAATTCGTACGTCGACAGAAAAAAAAAGAAACAATAGAAAAATATAATAAAACAAAACAAAAGTAGTGAAATTTTTGGGGTTTTTTTCTCGCAGTACGGATTAATTTTCAAAATATAATTGATGTCTTTTAAGGACTCATTTTTTAAGAGCACATTACGAGCGCTCATAAAGTTTTGTGTTTGTCATGAATTAGTCCAACAATTCTACTTTTCTGAGAAGTAAAATAATCGATTTTAGACATGTTATTTTAGACTGCAAATACTTACCAAAACGAGTGTAAATATGCGACCGTGCTGCACTCTGGCATTGTTTGCGAACCGGTTTCACCCGTTCAGTGGTTGTTTTTAGTGTGATGAAGTGCTCCCGAGGTTTTCAGTTACAATTGTAAACACAAGAATTTATTGTGTCATAATTTACCACTTTTGTCGACTAATAAACAGATTATTCAGCGGAAATTTGTATAACGCGACGAGTTATTCTGCAGTTGTTACGATATTAAAGTAAAAACAAGAATTTACTCTGTCATAAATTATCACTATTGTCAACTAATAAACAGATTATTGAGCGGAAAGTTACTTGTCAGTTTTTATTTTTTTCGCCTAAACTAAAGGCTCCAAAAAATAAAAATTACTCGTAAAAATAGCCAGCTGTATTATAAAACTTTCCGCAGAGTAACCTATATGTATTCATCAAGATATAAAATATGGAGATGAATCGTGTCTAAAGTTTTGACAACTGGAAAAAAGTGAAGATATTTTAAGAAATAATCAGCACCAATTTTAGAAATAATTACAGTTGGCTCCCGATAACTCGGACCTTCAAGGTAAAAAGGAAAAAGGTTCGAGTTATCGAGGGTAAAATTATAAAGAAAATGACCTGAAGGAAAACAAAATTACTTCAAAATAGCGCAAGATTCGAGTTAACGGGAGTCAACTGTAATGGTCCAATTCCGAATTACTCTTCAGTTCCTGCAAACAATAACATGATGTTGAGGTCAAGTGCCAAGTTCCACACATTTGCTGTATTTCTTAGCACCTGCCCTCGACTTCAAGTTATTGTTCACTTAAACTAAGGCGTAACTCGGAAATGGGCTATTGATATTTCTACTCCGAGAGAAAAACAAACGAGTGGTCATGACCGTTAATCGAACTCATTAAACACATTTAAAATAAAACGTTTACTAACATCACTTATAAAATTTTTGTTTTGTTTCTCAAGAGTTGCTTTTGAACTTTCCTTACCACATTATTGAATGAATTCTATGTCTCATACCAGTATATCAAATTATTCTTTTTATCGCTAAAAGTATTACTAGTTGCTTTCTCCAATGAAATTACACTAAAAATATTTAACAAGTTTATACATCAATCACGATCCTGTTTCCCCCACCCCTTCCCTCTCACAAAATCAACGAGATATGCCTAAGGCCCCGTCCACACGTATCCGGATATTTTTGAAAACGCGGAGATTTTTTCTCCATTTTAGCCTTCCGTCCACGCGTTTCGAGCACCGAAAACGGAAAAGGTTTTCGAAAACGCTCCCCAGAGTGGATATTATCGTTTTCGTATGGACGGGCAAAAACGGAGGTTTTCGAATACGATGACATCATAGGCTCATATTTGGGAGCTTAAGCAACCAGAACGCGAACGTCGACGAAGACGGCTGTTGGATTCTTAACTTCCTGTTTTCCTTTTCTTTGATCGTATAGTTTATTCGTTCCTTTTTTTTTCCTTCGTAAAGTAATGTGAATGTAAATAATTAGAAGCTTTCTTTTTGAAGCCACAAGAAGATTGAAATAATTTACATCCTAACGTTCACGTTCTTTATAAAACTGCAAAATTGAGCTTGTTACGTTCTGTTTTCTGAAGAAAACGATGGAAAGGTGACCAGCTGTTTTCGTTATTGTATTCTGTAATTAGGCCTATTGTTTTGTAACTTTCTCCTTGACGTTCGCGTCATCGTTGCTTAAGCTCTCTATTACTAGCGTGGACGGACGGAAACGGTGGTTTTCGAATACGATGACGTCGTAGAGCTCATACTACTAGCAACGCGCATGCTTTATAAAATCAGTTACTGATTTGTCTTTTATTTGAGCAACATTATAGTTGTCCGTACAGTTTTAATTAAAAGGGTCGTTTTTCATCGTTTTAGCGTTTTCGTGTGGACGGGCGAAAACGATTCGAATACGCTACGGACACGAATTTTTTTTGAAAATAGGGAAAGCTCCATTTTCAAAGATATCCGGATACGTGTGGGCGGGGCCTAAACACATGCATTTTTAACAACAAGTGAACTTTGCGCCACAGGGATCCCAATTCTAGCTACAGGAAACCTAACTATAATAGTGAAATATTGGTTGAAAACGCTAGAGACTCGAGGCGTTAGACGCGAAAGAATTTATTGCCCCCAGTCTCTAATAGACAGATGGGAGCAATGAAGTCACTCGATTTTATTTCGCGTCTAACTCTTCATCCGTTTTGGTCCGTTCTTTCGGCCATGTAATCAACACTTTAACTAGATTTCTGATTTATAGCTAGAACTGGTTTTCCTGTGGCGCAGTGTGGAAACAATGTTCAAACCATGTTTGTCATTAGAAAGTTTGAGGTCACCTTCACGCTGGGAAAAGAAACATATTTCTTTTTTGGAATATTCCCTGAATCATATAAAACTGTTTAAGTTACCCCCATTTTTCAATTTCATGATCCAGAAAGCTTTAATAACTATAGACCGATTTCCATTCTTTCATTTTCAGCTAAACTCATGCAAAAAGTAATGCATAATCCTGTTACTGAATTATCGGCAAAAGGAACGCTTATCATTTTATCAGTTTAAGTTGCAGGAATTTTCTGTGTCAGCTTAATTTGTGATGTATGCCTCATTCTACTTTAGTTTCAGTGGTCTGCTTAATTTTCAACCTTCTGGGAAATTT
Organism: Bergia puertoricense; assembly: GCA_026167885.1. Taxonomy (NCBI): domain Eukaryota; kingdom Metazoa; phylum Cnidaria; class Anthozoa; order Zoantharia; family Parazoanthidae; genus Bergia; species Bergia puertoricense. The sequence goes on from JANSTQ010158303.1 coordinate 5,384, forward strand.
TGCAATGCCAAAAATGGTTGATACTCGATATTTGGAAATCAGTCCGAAAGTCGCCAGTGCAACGTAGCTCAGTCGTACTGTATCAATCTATTACGTAGCCTTCATCCTAAATTCCTTTAGCTAGGTTTTGGTGATGTTACGTTTGTCCTTGTTAATAGAGAGATTTAGCATCGCGTTTACGGCAAACGGCAAACGCCAGATTCCTGTTTACGTTTCCTTAAAATAAATAATAAGTGCAATATAATTTTCATGTTTGAGGCTAACACGGAACTACTTTCCTTCACTTAGAAAAAGCAAACGGAAAACGACAAATGAGGGAAAATCATGGTCACGTGATCACTTCTGCCGTTTGCCGTTTGCCGTTTGCCGTTTGCCGTTTGCTGTTTGCCGTTTGCCGTTTGCCGTTTGCCGTTTGCCGTTTGCCGTAAACACGATGCTTAATCTCTCGCAAGAGTTTTCTAACGACGGCATCATCTACTTCTCATTTTAAGAAACTTCGTAAGAAATTTTACTTTAAAGGAAATTTAGTTTTGCTCTTTCGAGAACTTTTGAATACCAAAATGGCCGATTTTCAAGCTGCTCCAGACGCCTTCGCAACGGGGCTTTACGCACTGTATTAAACTTATAATGTGCAAAGCCCTGTCAGAGTTGAATTAACTGCTCGTGTTTTTATTGTTTGAATTAGGGATTTGCGACCAAAGAAATGTTTATTTGAATTGTACAAAAGACAACGAAACATTTCTCAAAAAAAAAAGAAGATAAGTAAAAATAATAAATACTAACACAGCAACTGATCATCAGTAGGATACCTAAAATGTGTGCAATTCTACAATTGGTTTCGGCTCCATCAAATCCCAGACCAATTGCAGACCATTTTAGGAGGAGTCACCCACTAAGTGAGCACAGTTACTGAACAAATGTTAGTAAACAGTAAATGTAAGGAAAATAAAACTGAAACCGTTGTTGTGTTATAACTTTTCACTTTGAGTCGCTGAGCCGTCGAAGTGGTACTCACGGCCTTTGCTAAAATGTCAAAAATGGCCGATTTTCGTTTGTTGTTTTTTACAAAATATACACCAAAGTCGCCTATGCAACGTAGCTTGTTTCAGTGCATCACAATTAGTAACTTCAAAGATACGTTAGGTCAAACAAAATTATATGTGGTTCTGGTCATCCGACCGACCTTAACTTTTTATCGCCAAATTGCCGACCTTACAACTTTTTATCGCCATCTGCATTACTTTTTCTCTCTTTGAGCGAAAAGGTTCTTAAAAACTAAACACCAGACAGGTTCAACTGTTACTAAACTGTAACTTTTTTCTGAAGGAATGAGTATACTCTACATGCAGATTAAATTACTCCAGCATGTCTTCTGGCTGTGACACAAAAATGCAGCTTTGTTGCTTCTTTTTTTAGTTTAGTCATGGTCACGATAAAATGTTTACACGAAAAATAAAATAATCAAAATCCCGACCAACCAGCCCTAATTTTTCATGGATACGTGATCGGAACCACAAATATTATTTTATTTGGCCTTACTTCTACTTCTAGATAGGTTTCGGTAATGTCACGTTCGCCATTGCCTATTCTGGTTTTCTGTAGATGGATTAACAGTTCATTTTGTTAGTATTCAAGCACGATTAGGGAATTCCTGTTAAAGACATGCTAGTACCTTTGTAAAATTAACTCGCAGGAATTTTCTAACCACCTCTTCGTAATCTGCTTGTTATTCTGGTAAAAGATTATGTCACTTTTCAGGCGTGTAGACAGGATTTTTCATGGGATGGTGCGTGTGAGCAGTGAAGGTGGAAACTTCTAGGGGTCCGAGGGCATGTTTCCCCAAGTAAAATTTGAAAAAACTCGGGTTGCCTTGGAATTCATTTCCTGCGTTTTCATGTTAAAAAAAGAGAATATGGAGAGGTCAAAAGAAGAAAAAAGGCGGTTCATCTCTGTTTCATTTTTTTTTACAAGTTCACATTTTATTTAACAAACTCGTTCTGTTCACGCAGACCTTCTCGGCCCGTGGGGGGATAGGGGGGGAGGTGGTACGCGTACGCATCCTTTGCACCACCCCACCCCCCTGCCTACGCGCCTGCCGGCTTGGACGATCTAATTTTCACATGGCACCAAAAGCGAAAGGGAACCAATATTTAACACTATTTGAAAACCCATTCAGACTTTAAACTTGAAATTGTGGTAAAAGTTAGAAAAATCATTTTCTAAACTTAAAACTGAAAGAACAAAGAAAAGTCGGTCAATATTTATCAATATTAAACTCAACTTCGACCCTTCGCTAGATATTCTAGCACGGTCATCCATCCCAAGATGGCCAGTGTCAGATATATCAGCCCTTTTAAATACGAATCGCAGGGGTTTGTTGTCATGGTAACAAAGTATCAACTACGTGATTCAGGAATAATAGTAATAATTAATCACTGGGCCTAACTGCTAACAATATAGATAGAAAGGATTATGGAAAGCCCCCTTGATAACGCCTCGCGTCAAAAAGCTTTATTTTCTTTGAAAAATTTCCGCAATTTGTCATGGGTTGTAAAACATCGAACTGTAATGAAAACGACAAAAGGCAAACTTTTAACTGTATTTATTTATACGCAGTATTTCATAACATATTGCATTGTCGGCATATTCTTTACAATACGCTTACAAAGAGATTTCATCTAGAAAGACCGTTTTTTATCGTAGACATTCCTTTGAATTTATATTTATATCCTATGACAAAGGATTTTAATAACTAATCAACGCTGTTTTTGAATTCTTTTTTTTATAAAACACGTGAAGCGTTTATTACTTCAAGTAAATTTAATTACCAGTTATGAACAGCGAGCCTCCCACGGGAGTATTTCAAACCTCATTAAAGTTTTTAACCAAAACAAAATTGTGAATTCTTTATTACTTTCGATTATTATAAATGTAAATAAATCGAAAATGGCAAACAAACCATTTCCATAGAGAAGAATCGTAAACTTTGAACGTGATACAAGCTTCGTTTAAATTGTACTCAGTTTGTTTATAGTTTAAGATGATTTCACGAAGAGCTTCGAAGGAGCAAACGTTTTTCAGTGAGGCTGTAGTTGGTGCAACTGGGTTTTTAGCATCTGACGGAAGTTTTGCTTTTAAAAATGGAGCAAGAAAGGGATGTCATAGACGAATCAATCCGAGAGAATATGAATTGCTTTTGCAATCGTATTCCGAGCTGAAACAGGAGAATGCCTCTTTGTTGTTTGAAAAAGATTCACTGCAAAGTCAAATTTTAGAGATTAAAACGCAATATTTCTCGCTTCAGAAGGATTATGAAGTGTTGGAGGAACGCTTTGAGCAAGTGAAGAATCGAGAAGAATGGGGGAAAATAATGCGAAGTAAGGACATTGAACTACAGAGAAGCAAGGAGCTTATTCGAAAAATGCACCATGACAGAGACTTGGCCATTAGCCGCAAAACTGAAGCCGAAGCAGAGATCCTTGACTTGAAGGCCAAACTTAAGAAGAAAGAGGAGGAAATTAAAAACATACGCCTGGTGGAGAAAGTTCAAAGCAAAGCAAAAGTTCTTGGCGAGACTGAACGATTGAGAAATGAGCTTAATGAAACGTTAGCAAATTTACAACAGCAGGAAAGATTACTAGAGAACCTAAAGCGAGACTCTAGCCAGATTAAAAAGGTCAGTGAAGAACGAAAACTAGCTGTGCAAGAGCTACAAAAACGTCTATCAAACAAAGAAAAACAAGTCGAAGAGCTGAAAAAGCAGTTGGTTATGGCACGTTTATTTACCAAAAATAAAATGGAAACATAGAAGAACTTACAAACTTCTCAGTGATATTCTTGTGGTTTGTACTGGAAGCCGATTAGTGTTCGGCCACGGTGAACTTATACATAAGAATATTTTTACAAGAACGATGAGGTTCAAAAATGCCAAAATTTAGTAAAATGATTAAATTAAAATGTATCTGAGGCTGAGACTAAGAAGGAACGTTTGTTTCAATAAGTTTTGAAAACGGAAAGGAGAACCGCGAGAAAGCAGTGCAATTTCAAATTCGATTTTGGTAAACAGGCGATGGCAATGCATGTTGGGAACGTATAGCCTTTGAATGTATTATTTAGACACAATTCCAAAATATATCTAAGCATACTTTTGATGTTTAAAAACATATGAGCTTGAGATCCTGGAAACTAAGCCTTAGCCCAAAAAATAGACATTTTAAAATTTGAAATAATGCTCTCGTGTACTCTTTTTCACTTGGTCAGCCAAACAGTTATGTTACGTCACGAGCTAGTTGTGACGTCATGACTTCTTTCGGGCTTAAAACATTTATATTTAACAATAATTATTATTGATTTAATTTTATAATTACTGAGTCAACAGGAATGACGCGAGAACCGAACTCAGAAGATTTTTTTTTTTTTGTAGTTTTAAAGATTGTGGCGAGGTTTAAGACAAAATTTCAAGACAAGTTTGAGTATTTTGAAGACGGCGGCTGGTCTCCGGATCTCTCTAATCCAAAAATGATTTATTTCCTTCCAATGAATACGTGAAAGACAAAGTAGTTGTAAGACAGTGTTCTTACCAAATATTGCAATTACCGGTTATTGAAGTGCGAGCTAGTGCCTTTTCATTTTCATTTTCTACAAAGAAAGGTGCTAGCAGACGGTTGAAGTTTCAATTCAGTTTTTGAAACTTGCGGTCTGCAATTTACAACGAAATTCTTCTGATTACAGTTCTACGTTACTTTGGTTGACTGTAAGAAATAGACGTTCATATAAAAAAGAAAGCTTTTGGCGTGAAGTCGTCCTCGAAGACCCAGGGGTGCTCTGTCAGACTGGAGAAAATTCAGGGCAAGGAAGGGGGGTGTTCTGAGTCGAAATTATCTTTATATTCTATTCAGTTCTTGTATTAGCAGAGTTTTAGCATCGCTGGAGGTATTTTTTTCAAGTTTTTTAAGTTGAAAAAATATTATAATCGACAAAAAAGCTGACAAAAGCTAGAGGAATTTTTTTATTCTTTCTTTTGGTATTTGTAAAAACCGACTTGAATTTGTCAGGGTCACTTTAAGACAAAGAAAGTATAAAAATTAAAACTAAAAAAATATGGTCGGAAGCTTTATTCGGATGGTCGGGCGGGAATACGAGCCAACTGCTTTTTTCGGGATCAGTCTCAATAGACGCACAGGTCCTTAGTCCCGAACACGTATTCTTACTGATGTATTGACGCATTCTTTGGTCACATACGCGCCTTATAATACTTTATTTTATTGTACTGCTGATTCATTTTGCGCGCTGTGATTGCTTAATTTGAGGTCCGTAATTTGCGGTACAGAATTCTCCATGACATGGGGCTGTTGTCGCCAAGTTTGTTACATTTTTTATGAATCTTTGTTTCAAAAACCAAAACAATATTTTTCAAAAAATGTTTGAGCAGCTGCCCGTTTTTGCTGATGATAACGAACTCGATTTACCAAGCTTTGATTTACTGGCTGCCCGAAAAAATTACTTTCGAAGCTGTTCAACAAGAATAACAGCAAGATCGATGACTCGATCCAAAAAGTTGACATGTTCATTGCAAGCGAAAAATCAAAAGTTTACCGTCACTTCAGAGGCACTAAACACTGAGCCATATTATAAGGGACGAATCATTCAATCTCGTGGAG
>JANSTQ010158314.1:0-11042 GCA_026167885.1 Bergia puertoricense
TGATTTGCGATCGAAACGTCACTTCAAGAGCTAATTGCACAAAATGTTTTTAAAATCCCAAACTTTTAAATAGCTACGGTTAAACTACAACCTTTTAGCACCTTCAGGACAAGCTAAGGCTTCTGATTAGGTTTGCAAGCATTTTTGTAATGGTATTTGAAAATGCACACTTTTTGCAAGTGTTTGAAATTGAGCAAAGTGGCCGTCGCGAAAGGCGGTTCAAATAAATTCTAGAAAACATATGGCTACAATTCTTGTACATTTATAAAACCCAACTGCTAAACATTCCAGCTGGTTAATGATTTGAGTTACAAACATTAAGAGTGCACCTAAACATTGCCAAAATATCGATGTGAAACAAGGCAAAAAGGAGGGCACCCCCCTCCCCCCGGGGAAGACAAAGGAAAGAGGCATGAACCAAACTAACACCATATTTGACAATAGAGCACCAAAGTATAACTGTACACAAAATATGAGATAAATCCGTGACACCCACTGTACCGCCTCCTGCATGGTTCTCTCGTGGACGACCTCTTAAGTACTTGCAGTCCTCACTATGAATAACAGTTTCTTTCCCGAAAGTTTACCCATAGCAAACGTCTATTTTAATATCTATGTTGTTCTTGCCTAAAAACCTTCTGCTTCTCAGAACGTAATTTCTCCCATGGAGCTCAGGCCTCCAGACAAAAGAAAACGAGCGCCTGCGATGTGAGACAAATATTTCCATCCACTTAATGTATTTATTTAGCCCCCAACTTTCTGGGGCTGGTTCAGATTGGTTACGAAGGTTTAATTAAAGTAAATTATGAAAGGCCCCAGCAACCAAAAAGAATGGCTGTCGCTAGAGATTTGTTTGCTTTTGCAGTTGGCAGAGTTTGTTGTAAGTTTAAGGTAGAAAATTTGAAAACTGTCCTGCAAGAGATAAAATGTTTGTAAATCTTCCAACTGGGTTTGGAAAATCTTCCAAATGACACCACTAGTCACCTGCGAGCTGTCATCGCAGGATCATTAAAGGATTAAGTGATCTATCTCAATAAGCTTTAGCCTGCGAAAGCTGATGCCTTTTCTCCCGCTGGGGCTCAAGGCCCCAGGTTTGTTTTCTTTCGTCTGGGGCCTTGAGCCCCAGCGGGAGAAAAGGTCTCTGCTTTTGCAGGATAAAGTAAACCCGTTTTTGTATGGTTTTATTAAGTTAATTATGTGACTCTTGCTGACTCGCCATTAAGCCTCAATAGATTGTATAAGTCAGTAAACACCTTTTTATCCTATTTGTTTGCGCACTGTTTCTGGATGTTACTTTCTGACAGGTGCAAACATGTTGTTTTGATGTTGTTGTTGTTGTTGTAACTGCTGTAGTTGTTATTTTTGTTGTTTGTTTGCACTGACTCCCGTCTCTTAGAATTTCTCTATGTTTTTTCTCCGAATTTTTCCTCACATTCTGACAATAATGGTATTTCGTTGTTGCTGTTGTTGTTGTTGTCATTTTTGTTGTTTCTGTCTCCTGGAACTTCGCTATTTTTTTCCTTCCGACTTTTTTTATTCTCGATGTTTTAAAATATTTTTTCTTTATTATAGAAACTCTTTCTGCGACAACCCCCCATGTTAAAGCTGCTGAAACGATTGCTTCATTAGTGAATTTCTGCATTTCATTGTTTCCTCAAATCGACAACTAGTAGGTGTTACGAGTGAACGATAACACTAATTTGGATAGAAAACAGATATGCGAGCATTGAAAAGTCTGAAAAAAGTTAAACAACTTTGCAAACAATGTCAGTGGCACAAAACCGTAATCAAGACCTTTTATATGCTATGAACTAAGCTAAGTTCCATTTGCATTAAAACTAATGAAATAAAATAAAATAAAGCAAAGCACGTCATCCATTTTAAGACTTTTTGTGAGCGAAACTCTAATTGTAACATCAGTATCAAATGTTTTCATATAAAAAACGAAATAGGTTTTCCCCTCCTTGCGCTTGCTAACACTGTTGTCCAAACGTAGCTGATCAAAAAATCACATTTGACTATCACAAGACGACCAGTTTATGGCAATCCGCAATCGAACTAGTTGAATTGTGTTGGTAGATAAACTGATATCAAGTTCTATCGCGTTTTTAAGCCACGACTGAACTCTTTACAACAAGTTGGTTTTATTTCTACAAACGCAGAAAACAAGAAGGTGAGTTAGATAGACTAGTCAAAAACTGATTGTAATTTCTTGTTTCGTTTTCGTATTTTAAATTCATCAAATGTTAAGCGTTGTTTTACTTCAGTTTTAGCTTTGAACGTTTCAAGTTATGATCTACATAGCTTGGGTTTCTTTCTAGACACTGAGATATCATGCATGTTAAATACTAAAAGCGAATACATTGGTTAATTTAGAGTTTGAATTTTTTGCAATACTTTTTTCGATGTTGCCAATGAGCTCAGAATTTATGCGAACGTATTTAGTACAGTATTTGAGTTGGTTTCAAACTGCTTTTCTATCTATTAGTAGAAATATTTAAGAAAAAATACTCACAAAATGAAAAAGTTGCTCGGGTTGAGGTCTAGCTCTAGACTTAAAACACACTTTTGACATTCTTATCAGATTTATTAGAAAACTGGATATATGTACCTGGCAATGTCAAAGAAAGTATTTTTTTAAATTTTATCATTTTTTTTATTTTGTCAGTTTAAGATTTATCCCGCTTCCACTGTATAACAATAAACGGTAGTAAACGCTACTTGGACACGTGGAAACCCCCTCCCGTCCCGAACATTTGTTTTAATTCTTATAGAATGAAAGTCAGTTACAAAGAAGTTAAAGCGTTACTGTGGCAATGTTTGACCAAGATAAGTCACTGAAAGTGATCAGTTTTGGTATTCCCTTGCTCGCGGAGAAGGAAGGCTGTTTTTGGTATGATGGCGCTTCAAAATGGATTTTTCTGGCTTAAGAGGTTCGTATCTTTGTTGACTCGCCATTAAGCCTCAATAGGTTGTTTAAGTTAGTAAACACCTTTTTATCCTATTTGTTTGCGCGCTATTTCTGGATGTTACTTTCTGACAGGTGCGAAAATGGTGTTGTTGCTGTTGTTATTATTGCTATTGTTATTTTTGTTGTTTGTTTGCCCCGACTCTCGTCTACTGGAACTTCCCTATGTTTTATCTTCCGAATGTTCCCCCCCCCCTTTTTTTTTCAACATTTTTTCTTTATCTTAGGAACTCTTTCTGCGACAATCCTCCATGTTAAACCGATCGCTTCATTAGTGAATTTCTGCATTTTATAGTTCCATCGAATCGACAAGATTGACAAAGAGGTGTTACTAGCGAGTGATAGCAATAATTTGCAGAGAAAACAGATATACCGGCATTGAAAAGTCTCAAAAGAATAAAACAGTTTTACAAACGATCTCGATTGTACAAAGCTGTCATCAAGGCACCTTATATGCTACAAAACAACTACCATTTGCACGTCGTTCATTTAAGAATTTAAGTGGGCGAAACTGTAATACTACATATGTGTCAAACGCTTTTTATATGAAAAATGAAGTAAGTCATTCCCTTCTTGTAGTTGCTTACATTGCTGTCCAAACGAAGCTGATCAAAAAACACAATATGACAGTTTGCAATCGAACTAGTTAAATTGTGTTGCAAGATAAACTGGTATCAGCTTCTATCGTGTTTTAAGCCACTACTGAACTCTTTGGTGTACACTGAGTTAGTTTTATTCTTACAAACGCTGAAAACAGGCCTTGAAACTTCAAAACATCAAAGTCAAAAACAGAGAAGGTGATTTGGATAGCCCGGTCGAAAAACAGGTTTGAATTCTTTGCTTCACCTTCATGTTCTAAATTTACCAAATTATCTGATTATCAATGTTGTGAGGCGCGTCTCTTTTGCTGTTGCAATCTTATTGAGCAAGTATCCGCTGTAATCGGAATTCCGATATACTGAATAATAATCCAACCGTACTCTCGTTTTAGGGCCTGTTTACATGGAGGTGGGGGACCCCAGGTAGGTGAAGTAACCCGCCTAACCGTGGTCGAAAACTAGCCCGCCTTTACATGCAATGTTGAAGACCCCGCCACCCCGGGGTAAACTCGCAACGTGACTTGTTATTGTCACTTGTTATTGTCACTTTTAATGATGCAAAGCCGCCGGCAAAAGCAGTTAATTATTCACACAACTCAACAATATCTTCTTCGAAATCATTTTCAGGCTGTGAAGATTGTCATCTTCGGAAGTTTCGAAATTTGTGAGATAACGCTTGCGAAAATACTAGCCAGGTTGATAAGAAACGGGAAGCCATTTTTGCGTCATTTGGCTCAGAATTTAGATCTTGTCGAGCTTGGTTACTGTAATATGAACCTCCAGAATTCTCTGTTACCTCACCCCGGCTGGTCGGGTTACTCCACCTTGAGCGTTTACATGAGAAAATAGTTACAAAACCTCACCCCACCTAGGCGGGTTACCCGCCCTGGCCGAACGGGTAACCCGCCTCGGAGAGGTACCCCACCTCTCATGTAAACGTGATCAAGATAACAAGAGAGATTATATGAACAGGCGGGTTACCCCACTTCACCGGGTTACCTCACCTACCCGGGGTCCCCCATCCCCATATAAACAGGCCCTTAGTTGAAATGTTTTGGAAGTTAAGGCCGCCATATTTTGGGGTTCAACCGGGGCAGGATTACAACAGGCTTAGGGCCCACAAGATAGACTGCCTAAAAATAATTTCTATAATAAGAAGAATACAAATTTTGTACCTATAAATACCGTTTAGATTTAAGTAACCTGTTAAATAAATAAAGTAGTTGAATGAGAAACAACAGTGAACAGATGATGTGTGTGGGTAGATACATGGTTGTGGCATAGACTACAAATGCTGCGCCAGGTATTGTCAACCAAAAAGGGAGTTCGTAGAAATATTTTTCATAAAAGTTTTAAACCATATGAAGGATTCCACGGCTTTAACAGCATAGGTCCGGGTAGAACGTTCCATGTACTGTTAATACGCTAAAAATCTGTTCTTGTCATGTAGAATAACGTTCTTGAGTAGCAAGGTTGCAAACTTTTGGCAGTGTGTTGCAATGGCAACTAAAACGCTCTTGTTGTGTTCTTTTATAGAATTATATAATGGCGGACCTTGAATCTAGCAATGCAAGTTCAAGTTCAAGCTCATGGAGAGTAACTGCGTACCGCAACGGAGACATTAACTTTCCAGGAAAGAAAATTGTAGTTAACAGGCGCAAAATTCGTGATTTACAAGCACTGTTCAAGGAGTTAGGGGATCGCACGGATTGCAACAGTGCTGTTCGACGCATATGCACTCCGCTTGGTCGACACGATATATCAGCTCTCGATAACTTAGAAGATGGTGGCAGCTATGTGGTGGTAGGTAGGGAAAAGTTTAAGAAGCTCAACTATGGTGAACGTCCATATCATAAGTGTAACGTGCCAAAGTTTCCAAAACTCAACGATCCAGTCAAGAATCGTATCGTTATGCCGGGAAGAGCCAAAAGTGTTGCTGAAAGTGAAAGGTTGGCGCTTCGGGTGGTGCACATTCATCGAAATGGAGATGACAGAAACCTTCCCCTCAGAATACTTCTCAGGAAAGGAATGTTGCAGGATATGGAGCAAGTAGTGAAATGGATTCAGGAGAAAATCTCAATTAGTGTAGCTATTAGTGGACTGTATTCACTGGAGGGAAGACTGGTTGTTGATCCAGGCGAGATCAAAACTTCTGAAACATATGTAGCCGTTGAACGGGGACAGAAGTTCAAATATGTTACCTACATCGGCTCTTCGCCGTTTGCATCATTTCAACGCACCCCGCCCGCACGATTGCCGCCCATTCGCCAAAGTTCGCCACAGAAGCGTTCGAGAAAAGTGAGAAGATGTGCCAACAGCAGAGAAAATAAAAGCAGTTGCTCAACAGACAAGGAGTTTGGTGGAAACGCATATAGCAACAATAACTTTGATAGAGATTCCGCAGGAAGTCAGAGAGAAATTACCAATCAAAGCAATGCTGGAAGTCCCGATTCCGCGTGCTCGATTACCGACAATAACAAGAGGGATCACGCAGATGCAACTACGAGTCTGTCACAAAACCAGTGCACAGATGAGGAAAACGAAGAGGAAAGAAACCATGAAAATGTAAATAAAACTTCAGAGGTTGTCAGCGATCCTGTACAACTTGAAAAATCAGAAAGCCACGGCGATACCGTGGAACAACATGATTCAGAAACATAAATGACTGAAACTGAAAGGCACCTACATCACCTGTTACACTCTCGGAAGGGAAATGTTACTAACTGAATAACGTCCTTTCCAATTTTGAATTCTCCGATCGACATCCACAGCCGAAGGAAAAAGAAAGCGCTGGAGTCAGGAACGCAATTTTATACAAAATTTAAAAACAACATTAAAAACCTTTTCTGGAGATAACTCTGGATTAAAACTGTTATGATGAATTACGTTCCAAGTGAAACAAGAAAAATTCGATTCAATTTCACGCACCGCCTCATTTTTCAGAGATCTGGCTATTGATCAGTTGTTTATCAGAAACGAACCAAATTTGAAGGTTTTAATGTTTTATTTCGAAATGCCTTCACTGGTCTATGCACTCAAGAACGAATTACAAGGTTAGTGGACAATATATACACCTTAATCAACATATTTCATTGCACTTGTGAGAGCCTCCGTGGGATTTCATTTGACTCTTTGAGCTAGTTTGAGTTGGAACATGAAATTTTTGAAAGCTTTCTCTTCGGATGAGTTTTAGAATAAATAAATGCCTTTGTTAGTTTGTAGCTCTCTGGTGAAAGGATGATTTTATGTGCTTGGCTTAACTTCTATTATGCTCTTGGCATTGTTCAATAATTTTCAGCCGCGGGCAGAATTATAATCCGATAGATCGGAGCCAAAGGGAATTATTTGATAAAAGAAAACCGCTAACTACGAAAGGAGTCTCTCAAACATCGTAAATCGTCTGATGTTAGTTATAGCCAGAAGGTAGAACCGTATAGCATACTTTTCTACTCCAAACTGAAACTGAGACTTTGGGTTTTTAGCCTGCCATACTTACACTGCAAATATCTCAAAGTAGAAAAACTTAAAAACATAATCTTGGACTGGAAATGAAATATAGGCATGTATTAAACCCCTATATCTATGTCAACAAACGTTTTTGAATTTTATGAACATACTGTCTTAGAAACTTGTGTTCGAATTTCCTGTGCATTTTAGAACAAAACTATCAACTGAGACCCAAAACGAAAAGAAAGACAAATTTTATTTGGAAGGGCAAAACAAAACTGAACGAAAAGCTATTAATTATACGACAACATTACCGGCGGTCTGAAAATGGTTAACCTCGGTCAGACATTTGCTGTTGTTACACTAGGGACGGATTATCCGTCTGGACGAACTTGGGCAAGCTTATTTAGTGCGTCTGATTATTCATCCGAGTATAAATCAAGGGCGCGAGACGCATTATCCGTCCAGACGAATTATCTCCGTTGTGCTTCTGTGAAGACGTATAATCTTAGATTCTACGTCTGGACACACTTTTAGTACTTGTCGTAGTTCGTCCTGCATTTATACTGGAGACGTAGAAGAGCAGACGGATAATTCGTCTGGACAGAGATATCCGTCTCTAGTATAAAAACAGCCATTAAAGCACGAAGTGTGTGTCTTAAGAAATACTGTGAGGCATATTGATTAGCACGGTAAAACGTTCTCGATTTTTATTTCGAGAACATCAGCCGAAAGTCCATACTTTAAAGCGAGTTTCAAAGAAATATATTTCGAAACTCCACTTTATAATATTTATTGTTTATACATACGGAATTATCTACTTCACCGTATGTAATTAAAATGGATGAGAAATGTATTTGTAAAAATAAGTTAATTTTAATTCAGATCATTCAATAAGTTCATTATTAAAGATTTTAGACAAGCGTCCTATATGGAGTTCTCAAATTAACCCAATTAGTCATAAAATTGCAAAGTCAATTAGGATAATATATAAAGTCTGTAATATATAATAATATATAAAATATATATATTACCTTAATAAACACATTTTGAAAAATTTTTACTGTGATTTTATTTATTCGCATATTTCATAAGGCGCATTGATCTGGGGTAGTAACTAGAAATCAAAACTCTTAATACCATTCACATTTTACATTAGACTTACCTTTTCAGACTGTATGGCTAAAAGTAGACCTCTACCTTTGCTGAACGAGCCTTCTTCAACATTCACAATACTTAATGAAAATAAATTTTAAATTATTGACTCTGTGTGGAGAATTTTATGTTTTAGCTTTCGACTTTCCTGTTAATGCCACAGCTACAAAAAACACGAGATTTTTCAAAATTGTTGATCTTTTCCGAAGATTTTCGAATATTTCCGAGGGTTATTCGGACTTTTTACGAATATTTCCGAACAATTCCGAAGGCCTTCTTAATGTTGCCGAAGACATTCGAAAGTTTTCCATATCCTTGCAAAACATTTTAGATCATTTCCAAATTTTTCAAATAAATGACGTTCCCGGATGACAATGCAAATTTAAGTTTTAATTGAACCGGTACTGTTTAGAATTCATTTCGCGATATTAAAGAAATTTCCACAGTGAAGTTAGAATTTTTGTGTAGGTGTGGTATTAACTGTAAAATCTGCTAATTACTATAATCTGAACAATGAATTAGAGTGCACGATTGCTGATTAAACCAATAAGATTGAAACCCCTACAATCAATCGTGTCAATCGTGCAAATAATATATTTTGAAAATAAGAACTGTTTAACCGTTGATTCTTTCACAAGCGAATATTGAATAAATACTTTGTTAAAACATATGAACTAGTGAAGGTTTGTTTCTTATTGGGGGGTGAGGCGGCAGGGGAGAGGGCCATCGTTAAAATTCTGACCTGTTTGGAGAGTCAAACTTGTTTTATTTGCAGTCAGGAGGAGAGTTACGGTACCTTTCAACCAAGTAAAAACCTTAACGAATCTAGAGGTTTTTAAGTTGCTTCTGAAGCTGTTTTGGAGTTCTCAAATTGTTTGGACTTATTGGGTTATTTTTGGAGTCCTGAAGTAGTTTTGCATTTACGCTTGCGGGCGCACTCGACACAAAAGAGCTCTTGGGAAAACTAACCCCGTGTTGTTCTTTTCAATATGGCGGCAGTTGCCGACATTTCCCACTCTGAACTTTTAAACTTACCTCGAGAGCTATGATGTGATGAGCATTGACGTAATGTCTATAAATGCAATGGATATATGGTGAAGTAGGTTTTTTATGTGCAGGCAGGAAAGGGCAGCTGTATATGAATGCGTTTTAGTTGCTTTGGTTGCCGAAAGTCAGTTGCTGACACAAAGCCACAGAAACTCAAAATAACTCCAAAAGACTTCAAAAATCTAAAATAACTCAGTCAAAAACTCTAAGTTTCTTGACTGAAAGCGACACGTTAACACTAACTCCATCCATTATTGGAATGAGGAGCAATGTATCCTTCGTAAGTGTTAGTGTTAAGTCCAATAGTTAAAAGTGGGACTCACCCAACTTAATTTTGTTTAAAATATAGAGTTAAATACTAAACATAGAGCGTATGTCAGGCCCTGTTAAGTTCTCTTGGGAACAAAAATTGCAGTGTAATATCAGCTACTGGCAGTAGAAAGAGCATACGCTCTTGTAAAAATTAAAACAACGTAAGCAGAAAATGGACGCCCTGCCTCTAATAGACAAGCCTCACTTGTAAACTTTTTTTGTTGGAAATATTTACATTGGGGTTTGAGAATGAGCGTTATGAGTGAATAAAGTCATCTTCTAAGTCCTTGAACACTGTTTTTACAATCACGTATAGTTTATTTTGTTTGCCTGCAATCTATTTTCCTAACAGCCGCTCCACAGTAACCCAGTTACTCTCTTTTCTACATGAAGTTGGTGCTACATTAGTTAACATTGTGTATCTTGATTTTGGTAAAGCATTCGATTCTGTTTCACATGAGGATCTCACTCACAGACTCAGACATCATGGTACAGATGGACCATTATCGAACCATTACTCTTGATTACTCGAGTGGCTACTGCATGAATCGTCAGCTAGTCGCGGTTCGCAATTAATAACAGTTGCTCTACTTTCCCCGTTGGCCTGGAGTGCCTCATAGGTCCATTACCTAGTCCATTACTCTTTCTGGTATTCACTATATACCTACCCCACAGCGTTCACCATGGCTTGAGGGTGCTCTCTTTGCGGACGGTTCTAAATGTTTCAGACCGATATCTTCCACATCTGAGTCCTACTCCTACTGAGTTTCCTACAAGCTTGAGGACGGTGAAATCATTTATGTTAAAGACTTGGGAATTATTTTAACTAATACACTTTCAGTTGAGTAAACAGATAGCCACTGCCAGAGGAAGAGCGACGAATATTACTAAACATAACTAAAGAAATTAGTGTTAAACATGTGGTGTCGCTGGTACCTGGCACTTGCACACTGACACCTTCACTACGCGGGCGAGATTTGTTTACCATAAATCAATAAAGATTCAGTGGAGAGTCACCAAGTACATTGAAATGAATACAATTTACTTTATAAAGATAGACTTATAAAGAAACTCGGCCTTTTACCTGTACCCTACTGGCACAAGCAAAAAGACCTCTGCGTTCTATACAAGCTCCTGAATCGAAAATTCCGTGTACATTTCTGCTAAATATATCAACACTCGCACCTCAACTGGCCTAATTTTACAATCCCGCTACTCAATAGCGCTAACCTAAAAAAACAGTTTCTTTTAACGGTATTACTTTAATATAAAAAGAAGCACTACCTGAACCTACTAGATCCTCAAATCAGTCTTGTAAAAAATTAATTATCGGACACTGTACGAACTCACTTTTAAGTTGACAATCTTTATAGCCACAACCATGTATCGCTACCACGCAGATCATCTGCCCACTGCTATTTTTAACTGTATAATTAGAACTGTACAGACAACTATAATGTTGCTGAAATAAAAGGCAAATCAGTAACTGATCATCAGTAGGATACCTAAAATGT
>JANSTQ010158325.1:0-19959 GCA_026167885.1 Bergia puertoricense
AGCAAAGCTAATCCTGAAACTGCTCAGATGTTGGCGTAACTAGCGGTTTTTGATGGAGGAGGAAACCGGAGTACCCGTAGAAAACCTCCGCGGAACGTCGGAGAAGGACCACAAACCCAGCTCACATACTTCCCCGGCCGGGAACCGAACCCGGGCCGGTCGCATTGGTGAGAGGGGAGTGCTCTGCCACCCCGACCCCCCCTCTCTTGTCAAGTCAGGTTGTTCTATACAAAATATACTAATACTTTGAAAAACACGCTTCTTTCATAGTTCAGCTAAAACGTGCAGACCAATTTCAAAGTCGCAGAACAAGTTTAAGGAACGTTAGGGTTTCATGATCACCTGGCAGGCCAACTCGATTTTCATAAACATGGCAGATTGGGTGAATGTTTAAGGTCAAAAGATCGATTAATTTCTGAAAGAAGATAAACGATTAAACTTTAAAAGTTCACAGAATAATATAAACGGTGGCCGTGCATGCCCACGCGTAAAACACTCATTTTGTTCTGCACGTGATTGCAATTATAGAAAGTGGCCTATTGATCAAAACAATTTAATAGTAAGATAAAGAAACGCTTTCAACAAACGAATTCATAAGTATGCATGCATTTGGAGTATTGTTACGAGCGTTAAATAGTTTGTTGGCTTCACTCAATTTACTGTAGCATAACTGTAGTGATCCATTTCTATCGTTCTGCACCATGTTTAAAGTGTTAAAATTATTTGAAATAGTAGTAATTTTTATTTGTTTAACGTCTTTGTTGAGTAGTTGAAAGATTGCACAGTTATACCTTAATTAAGATAAAAACCTTGTAAACTTTTTTCGGAACTTAAAGACTTGGGTCTGCCATTCAACCATATTTTGTGGAAGAGGGCTTACTTTTGGAACATTTGCGTCTGAATTTTTCCTTTTTCGGGACAGTAGAGCCAGGTTTTGGCAGCATATACAGACACCCCCTTAATCTATTACTTGTCACAAAACCCCGATGTTACAAACTTGATGTTTGCTAGTTCCTCTTTCAGTTGTCGGCAAGTAAAAATGGTATTGCATTTTGTAACTCCGACATAATTTAACTATTTAACGAATATCTTCGCCAAGTGTTGCATTGACTCATTATTGAATTTATAATTTTTAAAAATAGATTGAGCGCATTTTGCCCTTGACCTTGTCTGAATGAAGGTTGTTGTTGTTGTTTGCAAAGTTTGTCTACTTTTAGAGTCATTAAAAGAAAAGTCTGGTAGAACCTACACCACATCTGTAAGTGATTTTAGTTCAGAATTGGAACGTCACTAACAAATTATTTAAACAGTCTCCGTGTTCTGTACTTGCACTCTCTAGCTCGTAACCCACAGCTATTTTTGGCTGAAATTAACTTTAAGTTAATAATTTATCACCCAGTGTATAGTTTTATTAAAACACCGTTGTATTGTATCAGAACTTTAAACGTCGCACTTTTTCCATATGATTTTGAAGTACCATGCCGAAATGTGCTCTTTTGTGCTGTCCAAAACTTCGCAGAACTTAATACTCATTTTTATTAATTATCTAATATACCCTGATTTCTCAAATTCCCTACATTTTAGAATCGCTAAGACTAGTATTCGATAACTTAGAATTGCTTGGTAAAACTTTTCTGTTACCTAATTTTCAGAGCAACTACTTTCGATGCGCAACAGCACCACCTGCGTTTAGTTGGCGTTTTGATCTCCGTTCGCGTGCTTTAGTTTACAATGGCGTGTGGCCTGTGAATTAATTTCCAGTTGTTCATTTATTTTCTTTATCAACAAATTTGCACACTTGCGGCCTTTGTTCAAACTGGTGGCTGTTGCTACCACACAGAAGTTGCTGACAAAATAGCAACCAGTAAAAGAGTTCCATTGTATGGCAGGGTCAACAAAATAAAGATGTTATTAAATTCCAACCAGTTAACATGGAGAAAAGGCACGGAGAAAATTTGGTTTTAGTAGAATTTCTGTAAGCAGGCTAGAACAAAAGGCGTTTAGTAGGGGATTCCTTATTGTAATGTTGTTTTTGATAACCATGAAAAAAATGAAAAGAAACATGAGCTGCCTTTAATATACTGTGAAAAAGACTGAGTCTTAGATTTGAGTTTCGATTTCATTTTTAATTTAACAAGGGGAATGTTTGAGTGTTTTGACATAAACTAAGTGATAACACGTTCGCCACGCGGCCAATACAACGTTTGCTGTTGTAATATATCAAAGTGTACAGAACACTAAAACCGTCACCTTAAACCACGTGCCATTCCGCTGCTGAACTTGTCATTTCTCAGTTGTGTTTTTAAGGTGGCGAAAACTTTTGTGCATTTAAACATTTGCACGTGTGACGGTTTTATTAACAAGTGCACCAACGAACTTCTTAGTGTATCCAATTCGGACTTTCAAATAGCCTTTTGAAAAATAGAGCCCTTTAAAGTTAACATATACGACCACATATTTAGAAATTGCCGACGACATTAAAAGCAACAGATTATAAGACTGATCATTTAAGAAGTTATTATTTTTTTTTCGAGTTTGTTGTTTGACGTGTTTCCTTCAAACACATTTGGGTATTTCAAAGGATTGCTTATTTATAGGGAACAATTGTTGATCTGGCTTTTACAGGTACGGAGATCAAATGAACGCATTCGTTATTATGCTTGAAAAGGTCATGGCATTGCCAAGGTGAACAGAGAAAGAATTCACTCAGATCTGAATAGTACTTTACGTGGTACTTGTAGACAAACAAGGCGTTGATTAAATAATATTGTTTACTGAATTTTAAGATTACTGACAATGATGTGGGGAAGAAAATCTCTAGTAAATATTTGCCCAAGAAGAAAGTTAAGGTACATTTAGAGCCACAACACAAGAACTGACGACAATCGCGCGCACGTGTAGTTTTGAACCCCAGGTATTGTTGTTACAGGCGCGATTGAAAGGAGCTTGCTAATTCATAAAGCTAACTTTAAGATGACAGTTAAGAAGGTAAGCGGCTAATTGTTTTTATTTCTTGAACTTTTCCACAATAGGCTCAGCACGGGCTTTTAATTTGAAGGTATCCCTGGCCATTGTGTGGGCGGCATGCCGACTTAAGTTTGACCTTTTTACAATAAACAAAACCTTAAGGCAACTGAAAAGTGATACTTTGCTTTTCGATCAACGGTAGGGGTTCATATTTTTGCGCTCCTTAATCTCCATTAGTTGTCTTGAAGAGTTATGGTAAAATAGGTGAAATTTTGTGACCAAAATCTGATGGGTTGCAAACAGCTAACTGAGCAGTCAAAGTACTTAATTTGCCCCAACTGCTTCAATGGAACAAAAGTCGTGAGGGAGGTTTATTAAATCACATGTTCAGCATTGTTTCGAGACAAAAGAAATAAAATGGGCCACGCAACTCAACGTCTTCAAACAATTCTAAAGAAAAGCCTTCGCAAGAGCATTAACTTTAAAAGGAATAAAAATGAATTATATAAAGCGATTAAATTTAAGCCGGTGCAAGTGCGTTTTTATTTCTGAAGATGTTAGTACTAAAAAGATAATTTGGTGTCAAAATGTTATAAAGTCTAACAGTAAAGAAATGTAAAAATAAAAGAGATAAACAATTCAGAACTTTATCTGGTATTTAGTGACAGAATAACAAAATAGAAAGAGGGTAAATTTTGTTGGATTACAACTCACTTTGACTTAGTTGAACTTTGCTTTTTTTAACCGAAAATTCAGTTAACCGTGCAGTTTGTTTTAAATTGAGAACTTCACGAACTGCTCAAATATCTTGGGAGTATACAAGTGACAAGGTGGCACTGGAGTGGAATGGAGGAAAGGACGCCTGACACAAAGCTGGAGAAGAACACGCATGGCGGAACTAAAAGCAAAGAACATCACATGGCTGGAATGCAAAAGAACAGCGAAAAACCGGACTAGATGGAAGGTTCTGTTTCAGGACTTATGTTCCTCTTAGGAATGAAGAAGACAAAAAGAGAGAGCCGGAGAGAGACAAGTGGCTAAACCAAACGATCGGAAGCTTTTATCCCACTAAATATAAGCGTAGCTCGGTACTGATAAAGTTTAGGCCGTAATAAACTTAGTAATATATCAGGTGTTTGAAAATGGCAGTCCGGTTGAATGGCGCGCGAAACAGTGATCATATATTCTTTTTTTAAAAGAACCTTTTTATAAGAACATTGAGGCTGAGAATTTAAGAACATGCTAAGGACACACCTCAGGTTTGAACTGAGAAAGGGATCCTTAAACTTAACTTTACAAATTTTGAAAATGCAATTGGGAAATACATCTAAAATATCGCCAGAGAGCAGCCCGTTTCACATTTCAGGTAAACAGGCAATTCCAGTATACACATTTTGTAATTTCATTCAGGTATAACCAGTTTGAATATAACAGAGCAATGAATTTGAGTACACGTATGCCATATAAATGTATATATATATGAAAGCTGGATGTTGGGAACAGCCTTTGAGTTTATGTAGATACATAATTAAACAACGATTAATTAAGAACATTTGAGGCTAATATCCTGTAACAAAATTAAAACCTTTCATATACTCGACCCGAAAAACAGACATTCTTATATTATTTATAAATAAAACTGAAAGATTTATTCTTATATAGACATTCTTATCATTATTTATAAATAAAACTGAAAGAGTTTATGAGCTGATCTTAAAACACTTTGTTCTTTCCTGAAAGGATGTCCAGTCTTCAGATTTTAAAGCCGCTCACAATTTGGCTGAAAGTGAAGGAACCAAAAAAAAAAACGGTTTCGAAATTGGGAATATCTTTCTTTAAGATTTTTGAAATTTCTGGAAAATGCTTTCTACATGCACATACGCAGTCGCATATGCATGCAATCATATACATATACACACATACACAAACACACATATACATAAACACATGCATACATATACTCCTACACATACACATTTCTGATTTTCGTGAAGAAGAGTTTGTCTGAGAGAAAAAAACAGTGAGGTAGAAACTCAGTTTTGAATGTCATGAGAAATATTTGAATGCAATAGTTTAAAATTAAGAGTGAGCCTTATACTTGTTCCATAAATTCAGCATGTCGATTAATGTCAGTTTTTGGCTAAATAAGTAATTCTGCCAAGCCCTTTGCAAAGAGGTGTGAGGTAAAACAGCAAGTCCTTTTGCGCAACTCGGGAACATATCAGGGGGGTTTCTGCATATCCAAAATGCCCCTTTTTCTCCAAAACATTGATACAAAACTTACTCAATACCCTTGGAACCTACCCTGTCTCATTTTCATTTTCTGCATGCTAATGTTAATTCTTATATCAAACTACATAAACACAGCTTTTTCGTTATTCCAGAGAGAACATAGTTCCATCATGCTTTAACAGTCTTAGAATATTTGTTGAGAAATAGATTTTGCTATGTTTTTGCATTGATTTAGAGATTTGTCAGCCCTCCGGGGGTACAAGTTTCTTTTACTCTTTGTCCTGTGTTAACTCATGTTTTATATTAAAACTGTACAGACAACTATAATGTTGCTGAAATAAAAGGCAAATCAGTAACTGATCATCAGTAGGATACCTAAAGTGTGTGCAATTCTACAATTGGTTTCGGCTCCATTAAATCTGGTCAGTGTGTCCCGAACCAATATGTACTGTATTGCACACGCTGCTTTAGTTCATTCTACAATTCTATCATCCATGGTAGTGAGCGTTCGTAGACATACCAGATCCTTTTCCGATACTAAGTGGCACATGGGGACGGCGCTCATCTCTTATTAAGCAGAGGAGGGTATTCGACTCCCCCTGGACGGGACACTAATCCATGGCAAACTAGTCCCAAGTATAGAAGCTGGTACTCATTAAGTCGACTGAAACAAGTCGAGTAAAGTGACTTGCTCAATTTAAGGACACAACACAGTGGTCAGGCCGGATTTCCAACTCACGACCTTTAGGTTGTGAGTCAGATACACTAACCATGCACTCGAACCTTGCGCCACCACCTAGTAAGGCAGCTTTGTCATTTCAGTTCTATGTGTCTTTAATTAAAACTGTTTCGATGTGGAAAGTGAGAGGATAAAAGCGTATAGTTCCGCATGATGTTTACTATATCTGGGAATTTGTACTTTAATTGTTTAAAGTAGTACGATACCTTTTTTTGATAAACACTTTGAAAAAACATTGGGCTGTGATATTGTGTTGATTGATTCCAAACTCATTTATCTTTTGGAGAACTCATTGCCGGTAATATGAAAGAAAGACTCGGACACCTCGGAACTACCAATAAGATCATAGTCCGTTGTAACAACTAAAGGCTTGAGTTACCCTCTCATTTTGTAACCTTCACTGAACCCAGAATTAAACCGATTGAGTATAGTTTACTTCAACGAATAGAATGAAACCCTACACAAGTAATAGCTTCTTTTAACTTCAAGTGAAACGGTTATTTAACTTTAAAAATGACTTAAGCCAGCGTTTGGAATTTCTTTTGAAATTGCCAGCGATTTGTGAAAACGGAAAGATTCGGTTTATTGTTGCATGCGCAGGGGAGTTTGTGCTTCAATAACGGGGCATCTTAGATACGGGTATTTCAATTTAAGTTATAAGTCGGAGCTCATATTAAAAACAACTCTGCAGTCCGCTAAAGCGAAAAACTCGGCCACATGTAAGCGGCACATTTAGCTTTTTGAAGTGACAACAATGTCGAAAAGCTTGACCGGCAATTCAGCATTCCTCCTCGAGTTTTGAACAATAGAACACAAACAGAAGTATCTATACCAATAAGTTAACAAGCTCGGCACGGGAATGGCCGATGGTCACTTAGTGAAAACACAACAAATTTCCACTAATTGATATAGGCCAGAGCAAACAAAGAACAAAAGATCACGTTAGCCACATCTAAACATCACACGAGTTGGGTCTCCACACCATACAAACAATCGCAACATGGAACCGATACATTACTGAAGAATGCAGCGAAATTATGTTGACTTGCTCAATTAGACGAAATACTTGCTGATGAATAGAAACATATGCGATATCTAGCAACAAAAGTATAAAGAGCCCCGGTCACTCGACTGCGAGGAACGGAGGTAAAGGAGAAAAGGGAAAAATATTTACGAAGAATTGAAAAGCTAAATAAAACTGTCTACACTACTTTTAGCTCGCATCTTCGTTGCACTTATAAATTACTTGTTATTTACCGGATTACAGGTGTATAGATGGTTTCAACACGGGGCATTTTCGGTAACTGATAGTTTCTCTTTCAACCCATTTTTAAGATAATCGGTATTTACCCCTTAATGTAAACACCGAATTATCTAATTGAACTGAAATCCCGAAGTTTAATAGATTTTGACAACACATTGTACAAGTTATATCCATTGAATTCCTTTAGCAACTCATAAATGTGGGGCCACTGATTGCAAAATGAGTACATTATCTGACTTCAAACTTCAAGTCTAATTTCGGAAAATCAAGAGCAGATGGAAGAGAGAAAAACAATTAAACAGGTTAAAGTCTCAACCTATTTTATTTGTTATGAATAGCAATTTACGGGGCGGGGATTAAGGAATAGACAGAAAGGATGAACTTGAAAATCGAAAGTTTAAAGCAATTTGTGTTTTGGTGTCCTTTGTAAAACGTGCATGAATATTTGGCAAACAGTACAAAAACGAAAAAATCGTACAGAACAAAGTGTGTACATCTAAATCTTTGAGTATTTTATTGCGTAGGTCTTTGATTTTAGTGTTGTTTGGATCTTTTGACCAAGCCATGCTTTACAACAATGCAAGCTTATGGAAAACTACAAAAGAAGAGTAAAACAGAATGGAAATCTTCAATAATGTATTTGGTTTTTTATTGTCAAAGATTAGGTTTTATTCAGACTTCAAGAAAGGAGACTAAAACAATGAATGACAGATATAACAAAAACCGAATAGGTTATGCAAAACCAACACTTTTTGTGAATGGGGAAATTTACATTGTTATCAAAACACCTGGTAATTGATAATTTATGACACCAGTAGCTTTGTGGAAAGAGATTTCACCAAAACATTTTCTATCCCGTTAAAATTTCAAAGTAAAAGCAGATTGAAGTAAATTGAACGGAAACTGAAGTCCTGACTATATTGTACTGAAGTGCTGTAGAAACGTGTCATCAGTTACGATACCGAGAAATTCATTTCTTATTTACTTAGAAGAATGGAGGAACATCAGAAAGAGAGCAGATGCTCTGAGAGAGTATTTAGAATTGTACTAGCGAAAATTAACGGTACAAAACAGTTCATCAACCAACTGGGTCTAATATTAACCCTCATTTGCATCGACCGTACTCCTGTAAACTCCCTGGATGAGTGCTGATAATTTTCATCGCTTTTTAACTGCACAAAAAAGAAGCAATTGTTGAAGAATTGCTTCTAGTTTTTTTCTCTGGAATAAATCTCAGAAAGGATCACTGATTTTTTTAAAATTGTCTTCTACTGAAGACTGAAATTGTAAATCCACTTGCCTTGAGGCAAACCGGCACCTGAAAGGTAGAACAGACGAAACCCGTCGAAAGTATTTAAATCCTTCTTTCTCAGTAATCCACTATTGTAGAGAAAATATGTTTCTTTTCAGCAGTCGTTAACACACTTTTTATTCGCCGCACAAGAGCTCACAAATCCAATATGTAAACAAATTCTTCTGGCGCGCATGGCAAGGCATGCGACAGGGCGATAAAACAACAATAGCGACCTGATACAGGGGCTTGGACAAGCAGGCTGGAAGTGCTCAGTGTTTTGCTGTTGCCGCACTGCTGTTAGTAAAGTTATATTCTCTTTCCCTTAATAAAAATAATAATTGCCAATTATACGGAAATGCAAACTAACATTTTAAATAGAAATGCGTATAGCTCTGAAGTCTTCTATCCCGCCTTCCTAAAATTTAAAATTTATTTATTTTGATGTTTGAATATACATGCTTTTTTCTTTATAAGAACAAACTTTATGAGAACACTGAGGCTCGTATTTACCCAAATTTAAGAACAAATTAACTGGCAATATGAGGCTCAGGCTTTGTATCAGTTGAATGTATATATATGTATGTATGTATGTTTGTATGAAACCTAATTTTTCAACCAGAGTGGTTATTTCATATATGAAATTTTACTCCAAAAGCAAGGAACGCTAAGCTTCGGCTAAAATTATTCTGGTTATCATTTTTTGAAAAACGTTGATTAGGATTTTTTACACCCACACATAAAAAGAAATAAAATTCCCTGAAGAAATAGCTACGCGATCTTGGATGAATAGATATAGATCTCTACCCGCATATAACAATTAGTGAATTAATATATATATATTTTTTTCTTTTTTGTAGTTCTCCTTTCAGTTATTAATTTATGAAATACAAAGCTAATCATGCTATTTAGACTGCAACGTGTTGAAGAGGCACCGTTACAATTTACTTTGCAGTTAATACAGAAATCCAGCAGTAGAAAAGAAGTGATCGACAAAAACAACTCAAGCACAAAATGTTTAAAGGCATAAAGCATTTTCTTTTATTAAGTTGAGAAAACCAGAAACTCCACGAGAAAACAGTTTATATACATATAATACGGAGCGATGTTTTTCTGCGTTTGTAGTGCGCTTGTGACAACAAATCTACCAAAGACCAAAGGGAAAGTTGCTATGTTCTTTGCGAGAAATTTCAGGCATTGTATAGAATTTTACAACGTCGAAGTTTTGCATTATGCCGTTTATAGCCTACGGCTAGTACAAATCAACAATTCTCTCAAATTACCGATTTAAATGTCCTTTGATAGTTTAAGGAAGCAAACTCAAAACATTCTCTTTTAACAATACCCACTTTTCAAAGCTAACAAACTCTACTTACAATTTTCTTCCGAGACTGTAGTTTCAGGAAACGAAATGATAAAATGGGCAAATTGATTTTACGACACTGCTTGACAGATAGTTTCATTTCCGTTCAAATATCATTCGATAATTACAAATCGGTGTTTTCGTAAATATGATTTGCTCAAAATGAATGTGTTTGCCCACTGAGTGTAATTTTTTCACCGGAAATTAACAGACCGATATTTATTACTACTCTTTTACAAATTAAGCTTTCGATTCACCTGCCTAGTGAGCTTTCTCGCCAAGATCACGCATTAATATAACTCACTTGAAACTTTTAAATCGTTATTTTTATACTATGTTTTTTCCATTAAACGCCACTTTTGTTTAAGCGTTGTTCATCTGGTGCCAATAGAAGTTGCAAGGCTTCAACTTTGAGGAAAAAAATCAGGGTAATATTAGAGCAAGAAAGCTTTCAAAATCAACCGGATAAAACATTCGGGATTAAAGAGATAAGTCTTTCTTATATGTTCCAATCGAAGTATTCAGATAGTTTTGCTCGCGGTATTTTCTTTTTTTGGTTTTAGTGAAGAATTTGTTCCAAACGTTTTAGGTATCAAAACGATGGACTCCAAACTTCAATTTGCACGTTTCACTTTTCTTGTTGTATCGTATTCAAAACTGCTAATGAGCTGACAAACGAAACAAATAATCTTGTACAACATTTCTTAATTTTAGGGTTTCCCATGTCGAAATCGATCTTCGTGTTTGCCTGGGCAAGATTTTGAGCCGTGATACAAATTCTCTTAAGTAGCAAAGGTGTTACAAAGTTATTGACTTGTTAAACATGAAACTTTTCCAATGTGTTTTCCAATGGTAATTTGCGTGGAGGAAAGTAATTATAAGACGGTTATTATCGAAGCACTCTTAGTTTTGTCTGTTTCTTTGTACTTTGCAACGCCGAAAGAACTATTGATACTTCAGCATTGTTCAATTTCGATCA
Organism: Bergia puertoricense; assembly: GCA_026167885.1. Lineage (NCBI taxonomy): Eukaryota > Metazoa > Cnidaria > Anthozoa > Zoantharia > Parazoanthidae > Bergia > Bergia puertoricense. The sequence continues at coordinate 10,836 of JANSTQ010158325.1, forward strand.
AATTAGAGCGTACAGTCTTCAAGAAAAGGCCCCCGCTGTATTTATAGAAAGCCCGTGCAATTATGCCAAGTCAAACACAAGAAATGAAATTATTTGACAAAGGAAAGAGAAAGAATCAAACAATTTACACTCTTTAACGGAAAATTCGATTGAAAACAAGCAAGAAACGAAGCGGACAAATTCTAAGATAAACACTTCTCTTAAACACCAAGAATCGAGATATTGCCTGACAAACAAAATAGACGAGATAACTCGCAATTCAACCCAGAGTTTAGAATCAAAATTCCGTTATTTCACAATAAAGTAAGATAGAATCGCGGTTATGTATTCGAATCAGTTCAATTATTCTTGGCTACATCTGATAATACAATTTTGTACCTTTTAGTTCTTTGCACTGTCAATCCTTTTGGCTTCAGTGTTAAGCAAAGTTCCCGAAAAGACTGGTAAAACCCAAAACGGCAAAACGATTGAAGAGGGCTTTGAACTGAATAAGTTAGCTCGTTGGTAGTAAAGCCTTGTTTTGGTTTGCAGTGCATACTTCCTAAAAGTTCGTTCGCATTAGAATTATTAGAAATAAATTAAACAGCTTTTCGAACTAACATACCAATAATTAGAACTAAATTTGTTCGAAATGCGACAAGATAGAAATTTAATATTCACCGCCTCTCCTAATTACCCACAACACAACACAACTGCTGCGGGTATTTCACACTTGAGAGCAATGAAAGAGCGACAAATGGAGCCGATTTACCGGTTCAAATCACATGTATTCTAACTGTCCAGCCATGTGGTTCAGTACTATATACATCACCGGTGGCTTGCCAGCAGCAATACGCCACAAGTTCATCGCTAGCTGATCGATTCGAGTTTAAGCCTTTTTGGCTTTTAGGCAGGTGCAGATCTGTATTCTTGGTATGCAAAAGAAGGCATTTTGGCCTTGAAAACTCTCTCAGTGCTTTGTTCTAAAAAGCTAACTCATTATGGGGTATTAATGAGTTCTTTTTCTATAGGAAGGCGAGAGAACTAATGGAGGACTAAAGAGTTCTCTAACAGATTTTCGAATGCTGATATAATAATCCATACACTTGAACTAAGTGGCTTTCCACTTTTTTGAACCAAGTTCTGCCTTTTTCAAGACTTGTATTTTGCTTTTATCATTAAACTATGCTTGAGGCTCTTTTTCACTGATGCCCCATTGGTACTCCTTCGATGTTATACAAATGACTGAAACGAAAAGGAACAAAAATGAGCCAGGTCTGACTTAATACAACAATCTTGACAAGCTGTTAAGAAGACCAGAACAAAGAACTATAACTTATCAAAGGGTGAAAAATACCAGTCAAATGTTTTCTTGAATTGTTGTCATTTTTAACTATTGCGTCCTCTTAAACAGACTTTGTTTTTATCTCTTACTTGACCACAACAAGGAAATAGGCCGAGCTTGCCTAGTCTTTCAACACAAGTCTTTATTCTTTCTTTCTTGTATTGTGTTAGTAAAACATAGTAAAATAATTAAGAACTGTTAAAAGACCACCAGATTCCAATTTGCAAGTTATGAATCGAACTTGGAGAATTATTTATGATTTAACCTGTTTCTTTTCAAGGGACAAAAAGCATGGAGGGTCGACTCGAGCCGCAGGTGACTGAAATGTTTGTGTCCAGAGTCAGCGATTTAAAATTAATGTTGCAACAACAACAATATATGAAATGTGGAGTTAGTTTTATTTTGAGTTGATGGTTGAATTGTTTGTATGAAATTAGGGAGTTCTTCGTTTTGAGGTAGTGTTTTCAGAGATAAGGATAAGAGGCACTGCTTTGCTAAAAAGTTCAGAAAAAATCTGAGCTGTAAGCGAGATCTGTCAAAATAACGAACGTAATATTTATCGTTGCTTGAGCGATTTCCCGTGTAAACTGAAAATATTTTCTTCTTAAGTTTATAGTGTAACGAATGTACAAAAAGAACATCAATTAGGAAAAATCGAAAAAAATCGAATTCACTTTTGTGACATCTTACTGCTAAGCTTTATCTTGACGATAATACTCTGGGTTTGATTTTTAAGGCCAAGTGTGAGAAAGTCGAGACGTCTCAAAAGGCTTGAGTATCACTTTTGTAGCACAGTAGGTGATACATAGCATTAGGATTAAGTTTGTTAATGGTTTTGAGATGCAACTATTACATGAAAGTGTTCAGGATATTTTGCTATACTTGGACAGCTAAAATAGGCGGAAATTGGATTGGTTTGTTAGTATCGTGCTCAGGAATAAAACACTGGGCAATTTAATGGCCTTTTGCTGAACAGTACTAGTGCTAACGTCGTACAAATTAGAAGACAACGAAATGAAGCCCAGAAAGTTAAAATTAAAGAGCACAAAGAGACAGCTAGGTTTGAGTCAAAAGTGTATTGGTGCTTTGAAGTTTGGTAGCGTGCCAGCCTTGGCTCATTTCAAAAGATTCAAAATGCAATTACAAAACCACATGGCTTGTGAATTATCATAAAACATGTGCAAATTGTCAGTAGTCGTGATATTAACATGAATAAAGTTATAAACAGTGACATTAACTCCTACTTGCACAGGAAGTCCCTATGCCCAGATGTATCCCCAATTTGCTGACTAACAATGTCACTTGAGTTTTGGGTCTTGGTTGGAGATTTCACCAGGGCCCTGGCAGCGCCCTGCCGAGTCAAAAGTCTGTTGTAATGATAGGCAAATTGGCTTAGCTATACAGCAGTGTCATTGTGACCAAGCAGAAGTTTCAAACCGAGCATATGTCACTGTATCGCAGTCATTTCTTAATACTTGCACTTATTTTGTGAAATTTCGTCGTGTTGTAGTTTTTAATAACGGTTTTTTAGCAATTTGGTTACCGCACAGCACAGTTAACAAGTTACCCGCTCCGACACAATGCAAGAGGTTTCATTAATTTAAATTTAAATGCAAAACAGCGAGAAAAACGACAATAATAAACACATATTTAGATGTGTTCTAATTGTTTAAAATACCATTTCTACAAATCGATTAAGTACGAAAGGATTTTTGCTAAATCGGAGACGAAAGGAAGCTGTGTATTTTGCGGTTTCAAAATTGACAATTTTGGCTTTTCTGAAGAAATTTAGCCGATATTATAACAGTGAAATAGGGTATTCACTATTAATTCTTACAGTTTGCACCCAAAGACTTCAAAATAACAGGTGAATTAATTATTGTAGTTGAACTAAATTGACGTATACCATTGTAAAATGAAAATTGTTTTGTAGAAATATCATTTCTGTGAAAAACTTACCATGTTTTGAAAAAATCTCCGATACATGTACAAATGGGATTTTGTTTCACTTGTCCTAACTCGGACGTTAACAAGCAAAATCAATAAAGTCATTTACCGATACAAATCTGCTTCGAGTTTAGGAACCTGAAAAAATTTTCAGGGTCAGTGAACTGAAAGAGAACAAAATTGAAATTTTGACTGGTGCGGGCATGTTGTTTTTGTTTTGTCGCGAGGTCAATCAAATTCCATTGATTTTTAACAACCGTCACTGAAATAGTTGGTTTAATTGTGCAAGACTCCACGAAAATGAACTGATGTATATCCCTCAGGGTACGAAATAAAACATAGAAACGTAATTTGCTCACTGCAATTCAGTTGAACAAACATCGAGTGAAAGTTAGACTCTTCTTCTCTGAATCCGTAAACATTGAACTGAAAAAATACGATTCCGGCTTATAGAAATTGAAGTTCGCTGACGCAAAAGGGAGTTTCGAAGACGACGAAAAGTAACCCCGTGAAAAACTTCTCCAAAAGGCAAATCACGCACTTATTTGTAACCTCATACGTTTTTATTACTCGAATTTATGATACAATTTACAAAGCTTTGTGGAAGATTAACGCCACAATGAAATGGGAGAGATGACTATTTAACACTATGTACAATTTAATAGTAAAGGATAGCCAGCCATCAAGCGGCACAGAATGCGGCAAAGTTCAAATCGGCGGCACACAAAAAATGCCGCAGCTCAAAGAGCAAACAAATTTTTATCAAACTTGGTAATCGATGTTGCCTTTTCAAGAAATCCGTTGCAAAGTGTCCAGTTCCTGTCTTTAATAACAGGACATTGCAAACTGAAGATTAATTTTTCTTCAGCTTATAAATTAGCCGATTAATTCGGAATGTTTCAGTCACAATGTGTGAAACTATTATACAATACATTCACTCTTTAAAGTACTTTCAGTCTGTTTTTGCCTTTGACGCTGTGCTACGTACAAATATGGGTTTCTTTAACTCTCTGGTGATAGCGGACTGACCGGGCTATCGGTGTTTCCATGCTGTGCGGCTTTTTTGTCTTTCTTCCACTTTACTCGACGGTTTTGAAACCAAATTTTAACTTGTTTTTCTGACAGGTCAAGGAGAGCGGCGATTTGAATTCTCCGCAAGCGAGACAAGTAGCGATTTTGGCTGAATTCTTTTTCCAGTTCTAGAAGTTGCATGCTGGTGTAGGCAGTGCGAATCCTTTTAGATCTGGATCCACCTTTTCCCCGGCTATCTTGATCGGGTCGTGGAACTGAAGTATCAAGAAGAAAAACCGAATGTTAGAAATATTATCTCTAAATTGTTTTTAAAACTCAAGAGTTACAGTAACTTGGTAAACTAAGCATAAAAGTTTCACGAGATATTCCGGGTAGATTTTGAACCTTCCCAAGTATAGCACCTGTTCTCAAGTCATGGCGCTTGTGTTTTGTCGCACAGCTGGCTTTCTATTAAAACGCTAAATTTGTGAAACACTTACCGAACGATGCGAGCTGAAGTCTTTCCTGATCGCTAACTGAGTAGTGCTGCTGTATATGCGCGTGTTCCTTGGCGAATTCTCTGGCATATAAACTTGCCGTTGACATTGTAGCTCCGCGAACATGAACGAAAGGGTGCATCGTAGGGCTTGCCATCGTTATTGTGGTCGGGACACATAACTGACACAAACCGCTAGGTTCTGGTTGTGACGGAGTCCAGCAGCAGGAGCAAGGCACTGGGCTGTCATATGCATGGCGAGATTCTGCCGTACTTGTAACTGGTTTGCTCTGCGATTTTTGGATGAGCGAGTCGATGTAGAAAGAGGAAGACATGTTGACTTGTTGGCGGTTGGCCCTGTACTGTTCCGGTGCGAATGACGCTCAATATATAGGCCGAGCTGTACACAAGCGCACGTGGCATCAGGCAAATTACCTTAACTATTGTAAGGAGTATAAAGAAAGGTCATAAATAATGAACGAATTTTAAAGCTTTAGAAAAACAGTTTAAAGCCCGGTTAATTACTGATACACCTATTGAAGCTAATGATAGCTCTGGTTACATAGCAAAAAAGCCGAGTGCATTGTTTTTGAGTTTTGAAGAGAGGGAGAAATTCTTACCTGGATTTCGCCGAAGCCTAACCCGACACCACGAGATTTCCCTTGGGCGATTTTGAGTCAGAAATAATTAGTTCAGGAAGACCACATAATGTTCTCTTTTAAAGCAACTTCAGCATTTTAAAATCACCTGCAAGTTTTGATGACATTTCGATTTCCAATTGTTAACAATTCACTCGGCCTTTTTTTTGCCGTAATCGTAATTAAGTTTTCATCTATGCACTTGCCATGTCTATTGTAGGCAAGTTTAGTTTTCATTTTATGACAATCGCATATCCTGTATAATTACAAACAGTCTGCAGTTAAACTCTAAGTCATCCGGTTATTGAATTACGCTTCATAAGATATCAAACAAATCTAACTAAATTAGTTTCGAAATTCGCTTTTTTCCTTCATGATTAAATTCCATTCATTGCCAAAAAAAGGCGAAACAAAATGATACAATTCTACTTCTTTCTGATATCTAATAATAATGTTTTCTTCGTCTCCAGCTAGTGTCATTTTGTAGTCTTATTTGTTTAGCATGGTGCAAAATAAATTGATTTTTTTAAATGCAGTTATAGAACTATGTTGAAGTTTTGTTTTTAAAATAAAATGGAATCTTTTATTTCGTGTTTCATTCTGATACTTTCAATTAACAGAGCCCGGCGCCCGTCTTATCGGGCCGAAGTAATTCTTCTCGATCCCAAAATTAACCCTGATCCATCGATTCTAAAATACTAAATATCGCTTTAAAAATTAGAAATTTATCTTCTAGCAAACAAATGAACTTTAATAGAGATATCAATTATATTTGTGGCAAAATTAAAATCTCGTGTTGGATTTAGCCCTAATGAATTAGCATTAGTCATGACCAAGCGAACTTTTAACTCTGTACATTCGTGCGTTAAGAAGCTGATTCGAATGTGAAAACCGAAGATGTTAATGTTCAAGTATCCACGCATGACATTTGTTTTGTATCAAGGTAGCCTATGCTTTGAATGGAAGAACAAACTACCCGTAAAAGGCCATATTATGCTCCCTGGTGCTTGGTTTACATTGGTTAAGATCGAAATGAAAATAACATCTCATTTTGATCCGCCAGCCGATTAACTCCTGCCTGGGCGTGTGGCGCGGCTTAATAAAATGGCCAGTGATGACTCCATAGTGTGTAAACAAAGCGTGGCAAATAAAGAGCAAGAATTATTAATCACTTAATCAGCTGAAAGTTCTAGGATGATGAAGGCACGCTTTAAATTCTTTTGAATCACTTTTAATATTTTTAACTTCACTATATAATATACTCGGCGAATTTCCCCCAAATCTTCGATGTGATAGAAATTAAATTTTGTTGTACACTCCACCACGCACCAAAGCTATATTTGCTTTCTAAATTATTCTTAATCTTTCCGGAAACAAGTCCTTTTGCTAACTATAACGGAATACAGTCACATTTGTATCCTTTTCTATCGATGAGGGATTTTAGGAAATTAGCTGTGTTGGCATAAACACATGCGTGTTTTGGCAGCAAATCGATGGTTTTGAACCTTTGGAAGGTAAATACAGCAGTTAATAAAAGAAAACTTTACGAGGTGTTATTGCAAACAAGGACCAGTTTCTTTCTCGATAAAAATCTTTATTTTCCTTAAAAATGTCCCTGCTGAGTTTGACTGCTGAGTTTTATCCAAAGTTTTCAATTTGTAAGCGTTAAGGCGACAGCTCCAAGGTGAAGCCGAGATTGCCGTCACTGCCAACAGCTTCAAAGTAAACAAACTGTCTGTATGAATTATTGATTTCTTAGTTCTAAAAAGAATGTAAAAATCTGTTTTGTGCGTTTGCGACTCCTGCACAAGTGAATGCAACTACCTGGAAGCGTGGCGAATGCACAACGTGGTTGAGAATAATGTACATGAAAGTACTTTTCTTTTCGAATCGAAGTACCGGTTCGCGTGAAGCCAGACAATGAACCACGCGCGCCAAGAGATAGTTCATTAAACTTTGAAGTGTGGCGAGCCCGGAGCGCGAGGGGTTATTAAGAATAAACCTGATCTTTGGTCTTGGGATCAAGAAAAACAAAATCGATACTGCGAAGTTAATGATCGTTGAAGTGTGCCGCGCAAACAGATCCGAGGGATTTGCGCTTTGGCAAGCTGACTAGAGCGGAAATTTCATCCAAAATACACGGAAATGACCATCATTGTGGTATAAAAAAAAGAATTCTGTTTTATGGGCAAAACAGCGAAATGCCACTATCACAGAAAGGTATTGTCAGATATTTTGAAGCGTGGCTCCTTTTTTTGACATAAAAAGGCATCAAGACTTCTTTGAAAAATTAATTGCAGCTTAGCTGCAAACGTGTTTTCACTGAGTAATAATAAACGAGATGATTTCAACCATCCCTCGGTGGATGAGTCTAAAATGATTACAAGAAAAAGTAATTACAAAACTGATCTGTAAAATTAGGGTTGGAGAGGGAATTCTCAGTAAAAGATGAATACGGTGAAAAACTAATCATAAGTCAGTTATAATTAAGTGTGGTGATAGAACATATATAATTATTAGGGAAGTGGGTACCAGATGTTTTCAACATTTTATGAATAGCATTATAGCAACTAGTATTCAGATGGAGAAAAAAACATGACAACAGACCCAATTATCAAACGCAATTAGCACTGAAGCGAGTGAAGGTTTTCGAGAAGGCGGCAAAACGGAATACGTAAACGTCTACCAATAAACTGCAGAACGGTATTAAAAACAGGTCAAAGACAATTTTTAACTCTACAGCGGCCTTTTTGTGCCCTTTAATTTGATACCAAGAGAGCTTAATAGCATGCGCAAAGGGGCCATAATTGTATTTTTTGAGAAACAGTTTTCTCGGCATTGAAAACACTTTTGATTTTATGGATTTGGGGCCGGTCTTGTTAGTGCTGATGACCAAAAGTCATATATGAATAAAACGGCTCGTTAAATTAAATTAAATAAAATTGTTAAGGAAATAATGAGTTGAGTGCACCACCTGAAGTTCAATCGTTTGTGTACGACCTCTATACTTTTGTGATAGGAAAACAAACTTTGATTAACTGAAAACTTCCTCTGGCCGCGATTCATAATCTCTAGTCTGAGGTGGTCGAGAAAAATGGTGGCAACGACTATGAGTTTTTACAGCTGACTTTATACAAATTTGAAAATTGTTTTAAAAAGATGCTCCTAACAAAAAAATAACAGACGTGAGAGGAAGGAAACGTGCCGGGTTTACACAAGTGTAACGAGAAACGACATTAGCCAGAACGTCGAATGGTGTCTTCCCCAGATCAAAGGGTTTTCGATGTTTGGAAGAAAAATCAAGTAAAACCGAGCAACTCCAGAAACAGGTATATTAACACCGAATGTTTTGTAATTTCATTGACGTTAACGAAATCTTTGTTTATTTCAAACTTGCCAGCACCTTCGGCAGTCATGCTTAGAGCGATATTAAAGGCATGGAAAATGTATTAATATTTTAGTAAGCCTTGATGAAAGGGTATTCACAGAGATCAAACGGCATTAAAACTGCATAAACCCCACACAAAGATGAATAATATCTCTTATAATTAGTTGTAAAACGATAAATAGTTCTATACAAGCTAAAATTGAAGTTTTATTTTAGTTAAGGTCATAAAATGAGACGAAGAAACTGAAAATACTGGCAGGTCGAGGAGAGATAATTGGTAGATTATTTCGTATCACTTCTTGAAGCCTTATACCATCTTG
>JANSTQ010158326.1:0-11042 GCA_026167885.1 Bergia puertoricense
TATTAGTAGTAGTATTAGTAGTAGTAGTAGTAGTAGTATAGTTATTATATTATTAGTAGTAGTAGTAGTAGTAGTAGTAGTAGTAGTAATGGTAGTAGTAGTAGTAGTAGTTGTAGTAGTAGTAGTAGTAGTAGTAGTAATAGTAGTAGTAATAGTTATAATTGTAGTAGTAGTAATAGTAGTAGTAGTAGTAGTAGTACTAGGAGTAATAGTAGTAATAGTAGTAGTAATAGTAGTAGTAGTAATAGTAGTAGTAGTAGTAGTAGTAGTTGTAGTAGTAACATTTGTAGTAGTAGTAGTGCTAGTAACAGTAATAGTAATAGTAGTAGTAGTAGTAGTAATAGTAGTAGTAGTAGTAGTAGTAACAGTTGTAGTAGTAGTTAGTAATAGTATTAGTACTAGTAACAGTAATAGTAATAGTAGTAGTAGTAGTAGTAATAGTTGTTGTAGTGGTAGTAGTAATATTAGTAGTAGTAGTAATAGTTGTTGTAGTAGTAGTAGTAATAGTAGTAGTAGTAATAATAATAGTAGTAGCAGTAATAGTTGTAGTAGTAGTAGTAGTACTAGTAGCAGTAGCAGCAGTGGCAGTGTTTATTGCAGTCGTTGTCGTAGTCATAGTCGCAATTGTGATATTAATTTTGCTTCATATGAAACAAGGTTTAGGCTTGAAAAGTTAAAATTTTGTGATTTAAAACACCAAATATTTTCGACTATGAAGCCATCTTCAGGGTTGTGTTGGTTGCGATCATTTTTTATTTTTAAGTTTGTTAGGTAACTCCCATGGGGAAAAGATTAAAATGATAAGCCGAGAGTTTTTTGTTTAAGTGTGGCTGTTAGGCTATAAATAAAGTCTCTAAAATTCTCCTTTTCATTAGCTGCTGTGCGATGGTAATTACGCCCTACGTGAATTTGTGACCAGGGAACTCTGAAAGGTGTCTTGCTAGCTCCGAATTTTTATTTGGGTCGAAGTGTTCTTTAATCTGTGCTTTAATTTTTTTTGGTTTCCCAAATGTACTCAACGTCAGAGTCGCATTGTCCTTCGTAAACTACGCGTGACCGGTGAATGTTACTGAGGTTGAACAGAAATGTAATTTTCTTAGTTTGCCAAACAGTTTGAAAAATGTAGTTGTTTTGTGGAAAACTGTTCAGTTTGTTCAGGACGTTAGGAACGGCTCTTTCGTTGCGTTTACAGTAAAGAATTTTAATTGTAACTCGCTGTCGCTCTTCAAATATGCTTAGTGGAATGAGTGGCTCTTGTTGTGATATACGATCTTTGAACAAGTGTATTGCCTTTGTTTCGCACATGTAGGGTGAGAATTGTTCCAGTGACAACGGGAATTTAGGTTTTGTACTAAGGACTTTTATTCTCTTCGAGTCACATTTGTAGCAGTTAAAGACTTGTGATTCCCTTATCTGCTACGTAAGTCCTATTTTGATTTACTCTTGACAACGTTACTTGTGCTCTCCGTTTGGTTATTGGGCGGCGACCTATTTATAGTACCTACAGGAGTCTCTATATATAGCTTGAAATATGCAAACATGAAAAGCTAATACTGCACTTGAAATATGCAAAACACTCCCTCCTGAGTGCGGAGCACTACTCTAATTCTAAATTTACTTATCTTATAGTTCATGACAAAGTTCTTCTCTCGTTGCAATCAGACAGAGTTTGTGGATGTGTCTCTCGTGTTCTCCCTCTTTTGTCTTGATTCTTGCTTTTCTAACCAGACCGTCAGATCCGGAGGAAACTTTCGTTACTAGTGCCATTTTCCATTTGCGTCTAGGCGTTTTCTCTATCTCTAACACCAAATCACCAGCTTGTAGATTCGTTTCTTCGTAGTAATGTTGGCGCAAAATACTTCTGCCAGGTGATCCAGAACTCTGGTACTTTTTGCTGTGTGTTTCTGGCGAGATGTCGTGGATTAACTCTATCTTCTTGCTGTGGTGCAGGTGGTGAGATGTGGGCGCCAATGAAGAGATCATTCAGTGTTATTGGAAGGCACTCGAATATATCCTTGGAACTTGGATACAATGGCCTGCTGTTGACTAGATATGTGATCTCGTCGAGACTTGTTGTCCACTGTTCTTCTTTAAAGCGTCGGTCTTTGCTGGTTGCGTTAATAGCTTGTCGCACACACTTGATTAGACTTTCTACAACCCCATTCATATGACTTGCGCGAGGAGTGCAACCAAATTGCCATGAATACTCGTCGGACAGAATACTCTTGATCTTCTCTGTATCCCAGTCTTGACTGATTTCGGCTAAGTATCCTTGTGCACCTTTGAAGTTTGTCCCACAATCGGACCAGCATACTAAGGGGTGTCCACGCAAACTTACGAACCTTCTGAAGGCCATGATGAAGGTATTTGCACTCTTGTCTGTACAAAGTTCGAGATGTATTGAGCGGGAAATCATGCATGTAAACAGTGTAACTTGCGCTTCCTTCAATGTTGAGTCTGATCTGAGTAGGTCCAAACATGTCAGTGGCAGTGTGTGAAAAGGCTGGTAGGCCGAGACTGACACGAACAGTTGGAATCTGTCCCATCAGTTGTTCTAGAGGCTTTTTACGTAGTTTTCTACAAGTAACGCATTTTTTCGTAAGTTGTTTGGCTGTGCTGCGTAGTCCAATGATCCAGTATTTTCTTCTAGCTTCGTGTATTAACCTCTTGTACCCACAGTGACCTCTGACTTCGTGTAGATGCCCCAGCAGTAGGATGATTAATTGGTGATTGTGCGGCAAGATGATTGGATTGTGCATGTCAGTTGGAAGTGCACGTATGTCTTCAAGTTTTCCGTGTGCACGTACAATTTCGTAGACATCTTTCTTTACCGTCAACTTCTTTTTTATTCTTTCTGTGTCTAATTCTGCCAGTGACCATTTATAGAGGAGTATCTCAGACTGTTTGAGTTCTTCTACTGTTAGGCAGCCTGATTTCTTGTTCTTTGTCTTCAAATTGTGAATGAATCGGAGGATGTGTCCTAGAGTTTTTCTTGCTATGTAAAATGTCGAGTATGTTTCCATTAGATGTTCTAGGACAGCATTCTGAGTCGGTTCACTAGTAGCTGCATTGCAATCGAATTGGTTTTCAATTCTCAAGGTGGCATTTTACTTTTCATTTCGTTAAATGTATCTGTATTGTCTTTCTTTTCCGGCTCTTGGAATTCCGGCCATTCTTCTTCTGAAAGTCTTAGAAATGGCGGTCCTTTCATCCACTCTTCTAGTTTTCTTTCTTGAATCCCTCTTGTGAGGGCGTCAGCAGGATTGCATTCCGATCTGGCATATCTGAACATTTGCGTTTCCACTGATTCTTGTATTTCCGTAACCCTGACTGAGACAAACGGTTTGAACTTCTTTGGCGGAGTCTTGATCCAAGCGAGTAGAGTTTGAGAATCTATCCAGAACACTTGCTTGCAGTTGGTAATTTCTTCAAACGATAAGGCTTCTTTACACGTGCTGTAAAGCCTAGTGAGTGCGAGACATCCAATCAGTTCCAGTCGTGGTATCGATCTCTTCTTCAAGGGTGCGACGAATGCTTTCACCATCAATGGTACACATATGTACGAACCACCAATTAACTTCCATCTCAGGAATATCACTGTGTCATACGCTTTGTCTCCCCCGTCACTAAATCCGTGGATCTCTGGTTGTCCGACTGTTTGTTCGGGTCTGAGTTGTCTCTTGAATTCAAACGTCAAGAGCTCACTCAGTACCTGGGTACTCTTTATCCACTTCATGTGTAAATCTTTAGATAGGATCTCGTCCCAGGTAAAACCAGCACTCCAGAGTTCTTGTAAATCAATCCGCATCTCAATAGTGACTGGAAGTGCGAGACCAACCGGATCCCATAGCTGGGCGAGGCACTTGAGGCGTTCTCTCTTCGTTAACTTGTGTACATCAGTGAGAATTTCTTGCTTCTTGAACGTAAACGTATCTTTTACTTTGCTCCAGTTGTGGCTTAAAAGACTTGTGGACTTCTCTTTGGTCTGATCAATGTTTGCTGCATTTGAATCCCACAGCCTTGACTTCAAAATGGCGTCTGTGTCTTTCGTAACTTTTTCTGCGTTGGCTTCATTTTGTCGCGATCCACCAATATCGTCAACATTCGAATTGGTGAGGAGTTCTTGCGCAGCTTCTGGGTGGGAACTTTGCGCGGCTCTGGCTAGCATGTTGATCACTCCGGTGGCTATATCAGGGGCTGGTTTATCTCCAAAGTTTGTAGCCTTAACCACTGGTAGACCTTTGGTGGTTCTGCAGGGTGTGTTCTCCACAGGAAAAGATGGAATACTTGGTTATCAGTATGAATCAGTACTTGATTGAACATTTTTCGTATATCCCCACTGTAGGCGACTTTGCCCCAGCGTCATGCCATAAGTACGTTGGGTAGGCTTTTGATATAATTTGGCCCCTTTTCGATGTGGTCATTCAGGGATTGGCCATCTGGTCCCTTTGCTGATGCGTCAAATACAAGTCTGATTTGGGTTGTTCTGTCAGGAGTGAACACGGCTTGTAAGGGTAAATACTGTTCTTGTTCTTCATGGCATACTTCCTCTGCTGAGATCTCTTTAATGAATTCTTGATCTAGTAACTTTTTTTGGAAGAGACCATTCGATCTACGCCATTTTGTAGATACTCATTTTTTGGGGGTGCTGTCTCTTTCCACAGCAGGCGTACGTGAACTCTACCGTTGACCATTTCAGTGGAATCTGCAATTGATTTGATAGACTTGTTCTCTTTCAGAGTGTTGTCATCGCATGTAAATAACTTTGTAGGTTTGACTCCTAACTGATCTTGCATCAGAAGGCTCTTCATGTCTTCTACCGCACTTACTGTTCTGACATCGACTGAGTGTATTCCAGAAGTGTTCTCATTGTCTCTCTGGCCCGATTTTATAAACCTTTCTTGTATTCTCACTTAAATAAAAATCTCTCGGCTTATCCTTTACACCTTTCCCCATGGGAGTAACCTAGCAAACTTAAAAATGCAAAATGATCGCGGCCAATACAACCCTGAAGATGACTTTATAGTTGAAAACGTTTGGTTTTTTAAAACACAAAATTTTAACTTTTCAAGCCTAAACCTTGTTTTATATTTTATAATTTTAGCTAACACCACCGCCTTCATGTAACAAGTTGAACACTTTTTTCGAAATTGGTTGCACTGAGAAACCATCAACATGAGAAAATGTTTTGAATAATTGGAGATAGTTTAAAAACAAAAAAGAATTAACCGAAATTTATTGATCCCTTCGAGGTTAGGAAAAAGTGTTGTTTTTACAATATTTACTGAATGGGGAAGGAGTGAACAGCTGTGGACGGAGCCACATGTTCCAAAGTGACGGGGTAAAGAACAAGATCACAAAATATTGTCTTCCAGTTTCAAGTTTATAGAGGCGTAATTATCAAGGGCGTAATACTTTTTTTGTACTCAACCTCGAAAATATGTACCCCCAATCTAAAAGGAAAACATGCCCAAGGTTTGGAATAACCAAAGGCAGTTTAAAAAATTTATGTAAATCAAAAACTACGAGTTTTGAGCAATGAAAGGAAATACCTACTAACACTTTCCTCTTGCCGTTTGCGTTTCCTTTATTTCCACCTATATTACCAGCAATACCTTCAACATCCACCAAACACATTTCCATAAGCAAAGTGGCAACTAGCAAGGTAATTAACACTCTTTTCATGCTCTATATGAAGTTTTAACACGGTTCGTTGAGTTGATCTGGTTTCGTATACTAAAGCGGGTGCTTTTTTAAAAATCGTTAAAATAAACTGACTTAAATACAAAACAGCCTCCCCGCACACTATTATTCTTCTTCGCTGCGAGAGGTCTCTCCTCCAGACGTCTCACATCGAAGGAGAAAAATATCAGCGGGAAGGTTCCTTTTCAGGTACCCTGGAACCAGAGGCAACTTCGCGATTTTAAATAAAGGACGTCGGGTGAGCTTTCTATCTCTCGTATTTCCCTTTTCTGGATCTGACAGCGAGCTGTACCTCTGGCACCCAGGGTACTTTTCAGGCAAAACACAGGAGTCTATTTATGATATTATCGGAGGGATCTTCGTGTTTCCTGCCACTTCATTCTTTTGCTATGAAAAGGTCTTCTGTTTCATGCTGGTTGAGCTGAATGGGGTGAATAGAAAATGTAGTGGGAGTTCTGTCATAAGATACCTATATAAGCTCAGCTCAGCTGACAGTGTATGAAGGTTACAACTTTTCAAACGCAACCCAAGCAAACGTCCGCGCGTTAAGTTGTCAAAAGCCGATAGAATATGGCGACAGGGAGTCTATCTCATTGACGTTTCTATCTGCCTACCCCGTGAAGTTTCTGTTTTCTTTAATTTATAAATTCACGAGTTTATAGTTTTGCATTTCAACATTTTATTGAAATTTACTTTAAGTAAAGATTAACGAGCTGGCGTCTTGTGAACGTGGTGCTGTGTGCTTCTGAAAAATGCAATAGCTGCTTCATTCATCGGAAGACAGCTGGTTTTAAATTGCTTTAATTTGCATTGCGGGGGAATAACCTTTTTATGCAGTTTCATGCAATTAGTACTACTGAAACAGCGTCCTTAACAAAACTTTTAAAGTTAAGGCCAAATTATAAACTTAGTTTTCAATACGGATTATCTGTACTCCCAGGAAATCTTGCAATGTAAACGCAAAACGACAACCGCCTTATCGAGTCTACAGCGAAGTAGATCTTTGTTTTACTAACTTCTCTAGTTTGTTTTCAGTTTTTCATGGTGTGTTGCTTTGAATTTAATAAGACAACTGCCAGAATACGATCTTTAACTCAGAAGTTTTAAGGAGACTTTCATGAAAACGAAACAAATAATCCCTTGAGACTTCAGCTTGACATCTCTTCTTAATAAATCAATTTACGATTTGCGGCCATGTTCCTGTTTATATGCTAACTCTGTACCTTCTTCTCTGACGGGTAAAGCCCTCGAACATTCTCGAACTGCGCCCGGTGAGCATGAGGTGTCGAGTTTAATAGAGCTCTGTCTTTTAAAGGCGTCGCACTTACGTAGAACCGTTAGCTTTCCATACATCTGCTGAACTCAGGCTATGACAGATGTTGCCTGTGCTTTTTCAGCCCTTAAAAGCTGTCACTTTGGTTCTTTACATTTGAACATACAACACAGAAAGTTGTAAATTTTTTATGAAAAGCATAGTGAAATGTGTAAATAAACAGCTAAATGTATTAGGCTGAAAAGAATACAGGTAATGAAATATTAAAGAGTGCAGTTACCACAATCCTATTTTTCTCGTACAGGGTACAAGAATGATTCGCCAAATTGAAAGAAGTTTGCACAACTAAGACCTGCTCTGAAATCTGTCGGTGACAAATGTCAGACTTAAAAAAGACTTACAAGTATTCCGTCTATAATTCTTTCCTTTGGAAAAAGTTGACTAAAGTAAACAAGGCGCATGTGTTTGAAGATCAGTAGATAAAAGCTTTGAAATACACTTCTTGAAACTCCTTGAAACAGTTCAGCAACGGTGTCTATAGTGTACTAGCAGTTTTTTTGGTGGTAGTTTTTCTAATTCAGGTACAAAACAATCAATCCCTGACTCATTAACTGAAATATCGTCACATAATTAACAATTATTATACGACATGGCGTTTACTTTTACGCACCAAATTCGCAAAACGAGTGCAAATATGAGATGTTACTACACTGTTTACGAACCGGTTTTACCGGTTCAATCCGGTTTAGCGGTTATCAATTGCTGTCGCGACAACTGTTTTTGTCAGATCCGAGGTTTTTGAAGTTGTTGCGAGTTTTACGATTAAACAAAATGCTTCAAAATAATCTAACTTAAATTTGCGAAGGACCATAAATACTCCAAAATGAGTTGACTTCAATTTATTGCTCCAAAGTGAGCTGACTTCAAAATTTTACAACACATTCTGTGCGAGAGAGACGACAAAAATACTTGTTCTGAAACAGATTTCGTACGCGCGCGCGTCCAAAAAAGGCGGGGAAATGAAGTGACGCGCGTCCAGAAACGGCAGGAAAATGAACTAATGCGCGCCCCAAAAAATAGAAAAATGGCGGGAGAACGGCGTCATAAATCGCCTCATATGTCGTATAATAAACAAATTATTCAGCGGAAAGTTATTTGATACAGCTGATTATTTTTACTCGTCAGAGTTTATTTTTTCTCGCCTAAAGGCTGGAAAAAATAATACTGACTCGTTGCCGAGGTAAATATCTATCGCTAGGCGCCAACACTGAGGGGGGTAATTGTTTTAGTATTAACCAAACAGGTGAATACAAGTAGCACTTTTAAAAATAATTTATTTCCATTTTTGCAACAAAAAAATGTGAGCGAAAAAAAAAGCCTCAAACTCAGTCTTACGCACGTCTATCTCGCGCGCAAGCTCGTTTCATGCATGAGTGACCGAAGTGAATAGCACAGGATATTCGGTGTTTGATGAACCAATCAGAGCGCACGATAAATGCTATTCACCTGTTTGGTTAACACTAATATAAATTACTCTGTTTTTCATAACAACATCTGTTTGGAGGTTTAGCTGAACGTTCCTTGCGAATGTTTTGGCAATTTCAATGGTAAACCCATTTTTGTTATAGAAACCTTTTTTATAAGACTGTTGAGGATTAAAAATGTTAAAATTTATGAAAAAGGTATAAAAAAACAAACTGAAAGGAACATCTATTTCTCTAATTTTTCTAAATAGAACGGAGAACCGCTACTAAAATACTGCGAGAGAGTAGTACAATTTTATATTTGATTTTGATAAACAAGCGATAGCAACATATCTGGGTACATATCATTCATGAGCCGAGTTTGATGTTGGGAACAGTCTTTCAATTATGTATATACAGACAAAATTCGAAAAACATCAAGGACACTTACAACATCGTTCCCAGGACTTTTCGCCCCTCCATTTTGCCAGAGAAAAGCCCTGGGAACGAGGTTGGGACACTTAGGAACAAAAAGTGGACGTGCCTGTAGAAAAAGTGTATTCTAGCCTGCTAGCCTGTTCTCCTGTGGATTTATTCGGATATGTTTATTTTCGAGTTTCAGCATTCCTGTGGCGCGCGAAAAATCGAGGGGGAGGGAGAGGTCCCCTCGATTTTATTCGCGCGCCACAGGAATAATAAACATATAATCCACAGGAGAGCCGGCAAGCTCAGGCAAGCTTGGGTGTTCCTGTGGCCCGCGAAAAATTGAGGAGACTGGGCAGGGGGGAGGGAGAGGTCTCCTCGATTTTTCGTGCGCCACAGGAATAACAAACATACAATCCACAGGAGAGCCGGCTAGCAGGCTAAGTGTATTCGGATTTGAGTGTTGCTCGGTGTTGCACTCACTAACACTGTGCTTTCAATATCTGCACTTCTGGAACATTGTTTTTAATGAACCAGAAGGTGTCTTCATGCATATTCATATTTAAAACTGCTCTGCAAACAGATATTGTGCACTTACCAAAGTGTGAAGTTGTACTGTCAGTATTTTAGAAAGTTATAATATTGCTTTCAATTTCCAAAATCATATAGGAATAAATTTACCCGCTCATAACCATTTTTCGTTTTTAGTTGCACTTTATTTCCCAGTTGCCAATATATATTGGAAATGAGTACAGAAGGAAGTCCTAAGCTGTTTTTATTACGTTTGAATTTGAAAAGTTTTGTCTATTTGAAAGTTCCCACTTGCCATAACCCTTATGAAAATAAAAAGCAACCTAATAAAAGCCACTTTTCGTTTCATTGAATGTCTCGCTATAGAACCTTTAAAGGGCTGGTTTAAATTAGCAGATCACAATCACTTGAGAGACGCCACGTCGACCAACTTTGGTCTTTTATGTCCTTCAAAGAGACTCAGGACGCTGCGACAACAAAAGCTTTTTCGTCTTTTTAATTGTGAAATTTTTAGCCTGTGGAGATAAATGTCTTTAAGTACTGCATACATTTAACTAAACGTCTCGCATTTGAAATATGGAATATGGAATTTTAAATGAAAGAAATTTTCTAAATCATTTGTTTTAGGAATTAACGGCGATACGCTGCGAGCATTTTACATTAGAACTATCACTTGTCACCGGTTGCTCGTAATAGTTTTCAAGTTTTTTTAACACGCGAAAACAGTTGACAATTTATTTATACTGATATCGGTATTATTGTAGAAAACTTGATGTTACAAAGATGTAGCTTTGTTTACTGCTTATTTATTGTTAGATCTAGTGTAAATATGGAAACACAAATTTTGCATTTAACAACCACCTTGAACGGCAATAAACTTGTTTTTCTAAAAATTCCAACGGTAGATTGTTTTTAAATTTTCACCGATTGCTTTGAATGTAGAAAAGTACAAAAAAAGTTTTTAAGATCTGTAAACACAATTTTGCGCTAGTTATTTTTTTAGAACAGTTAAGGTGTCGCCTAGCAGGGTGCGTGTGAGTCCCTGCGGGGTTGCCATGGAAACTATAATTAGAGAAGCACTAAAACAGCTGATGTGTTCAAGGGTTATTCTTCCATAACTTGAAGAACCGTTAGTAAGCTTTCAGCCACCTTTAAAATAATGGTCGGCGAAGCTGATTTATTCTGCTGGGATGGATCAAACACAGATTAGTAATTGGACGGAAACAGTACTCTGAGTACACTTAGCTGAATTGTCTGTTGTGTAAGGTTGGTTCAACTGCAATATTCGCCCTCCTGTCTGTCGTGTTTAAAACTCTATGATGGACTATAAACTCTTAAAATCTGTACTGGTGTCTGTACATAACGCCCCGCTCATATTTACGTTTCATTGAGATATATTGCCATCTAATGTTTGAGAATTTCATCCTCTTAGTCAATATAATCCACAGACAAAAACGCTAGTACTTGGCTTTCACAAATCTGAATCTCTCTCTTCTGTTGGAACAAGCTATGAAATCATAACAGGCAGAACATTTCGAGACACTAAGATGTGAAACTAAAATTCTTGTCAATACCGGCATGAAAGTAAGTGCAAGTCCAGAAAATATGTGGGGGACTGAGCTGTCCCATCAAGTCTGTGTGTGTGTGTG
>JANSTQ010158381.1:0-11036 GCA_026167885.1 Bergia puertoricense
GGAAGCAAGGAAAAGCAAACTTATTATTTTAAATAATCATGAAGTATTCAGATAAAAGACCTTTATTGCTTTGAGGTAACAAACCTTTGCTTCCAACCGGGTTATGGTGTTGAACCGCTACGCTGACGAAAAATTTAGTGATATGGCTTGCAGATTGTTGTTTTCTGTTATTCTCTCTTTCATCTACGGCAGGCACGGACTGTACGCGATTCTGCTCTGAGATAGGCTTCGACTCCGAGTGGCTCGCAAATGCTATGTCTTAGTACTTTTTAACCGAATGTATAAGTACACCAATTATTGAACTATGGCGCTTTGCTTTTTATAAAGCTTTCATTTTGGCTTTTTTACAAAAGCTTTTATTTTGACCTTCGCCCTTCGCCCTTCGCCCTTCTCACTTTTCATAGGCAGATCGCAATTTTGGCGTAGTGAATGCAGGCTCGTTCCCAGCCGTCTCCAGTTGGTATTTCTGGGCAAATTGAACGGGGAGGATTGGGACTAGAGAGAGAGAAGACCTCGCCGTTCATTTTACCCAGAAACACCAACTGGAGACGGCTGGGAACGAGCCTGTAGTGAATGGACAGAGGCCTGAAGGTGTTTATACGATTTCGATGGGACGTCTGCATCCGATTAATGCAGAATACGAAATTTTGCTATTTCGGACGCATAAAAATACAAAACAAAAAAAAAAAATTCGAAAATCAAATTAATTAATATTTCGAAATATTTCCCTTTTTTCGAGGCAAAGCCGAGTTGAGCTTTTACTGGATTGTCGGCATGGTCATATTGAGTACAATACTGTTAAAATGTTGAGTATTGTCCAGTGTTGCGGCGTCTTCAGGGCAAAACCATTAGGGTTGTTGTGTCCACAAAATTCACCCAAAGTCTTCGGATTTTAGGATCTTTACGAAAATTTATTTCAGCCAACATTTTTTGAATTAATATTACAGCCGTAAACCGCACAATGTTTTCACATTTTGATTGAGAAATAAGTTTATTTTGCCCTCGATTTAGTGATTTATGAAGGTATCAAATATCCCGTGTTCGCCAAGTCATCTTATGACGTCATACATATCAGTAAGCCGTTTTTGTGGCCCCGGGGAACATCACAACAAAAATCGTTCGAACTCGTTTTAATAATATTTCGTGTCCAAATAAAAAAAACATGGATATATTTATTAGTCCCCTGGCTCTAATCAATGAGACAAAATTACTTTTTGGTGGTGCTTGGAAAGAAAAAGGAAAGAGGAACTCAGCAAAAATTCGAATATTAACAGTAATTGACCTGTAAATTAAAACTGTGACAGACAACTATAATGTTGCTGAAATAAAAGGCAAATCAGTAACTGATCATCATTAGGATACCTAAAATGTGTGCAATTCTACAGTTGGCTCTTTGCCAACTCTTTGATTGCCGGAAAGTGTAAAAACAAGCGAGGTTATCGGCAAAACAACGCGAGTACACAAAACCTCATAACGGAAGGAAGCACGTCTACAAGACCGATACGGGTCTATAAGGTCTATTTTGTTGAAACTAATGAAAGTAATTTTGCTGTCCTTGTCATGAACACATAACCAAATGAGTCTTTGTAAAATTAAGGATTAATTCACTTGTGTTTTCAAAGTTTCCAAATTACCCTCATCGCTTCGCGATTCGGGCAAGTTTTGCAAACCTTGAAAATACGCGTGTTTCCCCAGCCTCATGATAATACAAAATAAATACATACCAAAACGAGTGCCAATATGAGACATTACTGCACTGTTTACGAACCGGTTTGACCGGTTCAGTGGTGGTCAGTGTTTTCAGTCCAATATAAATTTTGGCCGAACAGATTATTTGAACATTTTCTTTGCGCGAGCCAATCAAAAAACAAATCGGACAAGGAATAGCGAACCACACCAGGTTTTGCTCCGCGTGACGTCTTAACGGTTAACTGTTCTTTGTCAAATCGGAGGGTTTTGCAGTTGCATCGATTTTTATCCTGTAATAGATTGCCTTTATCATACAATTTAAAAAAACTATGCTGCAGAAAGTTATATAATACGGCCGGTTAGCTTGACTCGTCAATAAATTAAATGACCAGCCCTATTACACAACTTTCTATATTGAAGAACTTGTATGTCCTACTCTTAACAAGAGATTGGAGTTTGAAATAAATAAACTTGAAAAAGAACCACCGTCTGTCATCAAGAAGGTAATAATTATATATATAATTTCTGAACTTAAGTCAGTTTCGGGATAACTCTAATAAAAACAACATTCATTTTGTTATTTTTCCCTTAATAAATCCGAAATCATATGTTAATTCAACTAAAATGTAATACTTAACATATGTTTGCTATACATATTCAACGGAGGAACTGAACGAAAAAAACTAGGTATAGCAATACTGGTACAAGACTACACTTGCTTAAAAGTCAGTCTGTAGCTTACCTTTAAACCGCGATAAATATATCCATGTACGTTCTCCTTGAATCCCAGTAGCCCTGAAAAGCGATCAGTTCCACTCAACTGGCAAGGAAACCCGGCTTCTTCAGAGATTGTCCCGAAGTTATAAGATAGACATGATCTGTGTGACACACATTCCATTTGACAGTGAAACTCCGATTCCACAGAAACAGTTCTCAGAATACTTACATTCAAGACTGCATCAGAAATTGATTTTCCAAAATTTATTGCTTTAAAAGAAGTACCGATGAAATAATTATTGTTGGTAATTGATCCACCAACTGTTACAACGCCACACACAAGACAGATTGTATTGACGAAAAACTCCAGTTTTTCAACCATGGTATTTCTATTTTCTGTGGTCCATGTGCTCACTTTCGAAACGTTGTTAGTGAGTCAGTTATCAAATCCTATCCGTTGCATTAACTTTCATTTATTAATTATGCATGCATCCACGGTTTGTTTTTAAGTCCAATAATAGAAACAGTTCTCTTGGAAATTATTATTTTGTTGTTGCACTGAGTTAGAACCCGTGAACTGAGTTGAAATAATTAATTTATAAGTTTGGATTCGAATACAATTTGACGAAAAAAGCCCCTAGAATGTTTGCACCAAAAAACTATATAACAAAATTATACTTTTGTAGAGCAGAATATTATTAGCTATTTGAAAATCATACGCGTTAACTGATCTTAACAAAGGTCGTAAAAGTAATCAAATCTGATAAGCACCATAGGAGCAAATCCATTTTTCATAACATACCGGTTAAGTATAAATATAGCATTCTTGTTTTAACTTTTTACTAAATCTATATTTGTTTTCCTTTCCTTTGTAGCTATAGCCTCTCCTCCTTCGCTGCGAGAAGTTTCTCCCAGCGAAAGAGAGTAGCAGTTTGCGGGGCTCCATACTATTCTTTTGTTCTTTTTCTTGAGCCTTCTTGCCCTTGATTCTATAACAAAACCAGACAAGTTTTATGACAACATATTTTTAACCAAAGTTTTTATTCCATTTGAGGCCTCGTACATACGCAAACTTTTTCTCCGTCCACACCAGACGAGGATGTAAAGCATCATGGTAAAATTATCTCCCGGAAAAGGAAGAAAAGAAAGTGTTTTTGCGCCTTAATTGGGTTTTGGGATCATCGAAAATCAGATGAGGCAAATTTTAACATTTCAAGTTGTTATCTATTACCGTAACTAGGGAGTCCACATTGTCAAAGAGTGAGGTGACAAAACGCCGAACTCCGTAGCTCTGGCTGCAACTGATGCGAGGCCGGCAGATGTGAACACAGCAAAAGACGATTCTGTTACTTGGGTAGAAATAAATGTATCAGTGCCCATCCTCCTCACGGGCAGACCCCCGAGCATTTGACATGTTATATTATTTTTTGGTCAAAATCCCCGTCATGAAAGCCTTTTCTTGGGCCAAATACCTCGTTCTCTAGGCCCCAGAAGCGACAAGATCCAGACCGGTTTTCGGAAACCTTTCCAAATTCTATAATATTGAAATTCTTACTTCTTTTTATAGAGGACTATAAAAATGCATGGAAAACAGAATTTTTGTTCAGCGTCAAAGTCTGAAAAGTTTTCCTGGGTAGCATTGCCTAAATCCCCAACAAACTCGCTCACCAGTGGTCCGAGATTTTCTTGGTTCCATTACTGTAGAAAGGGACACTTCAGTTATAAGGAAAAGCATTTAACAATCGAACATATTTATTAAATTCGTGTAATATAATTCAAACAGCAGCCTCAGTTGTATCACAGATTGACAAAACCGCTCTTCAGTATATCAAGTACGGGCCTCCTGTGGTTTGATGATCATGACGACTTCGAGTGCCTCCGATGCTGAAAAATTAGGGTCAGAGACGTAATCAAAACAAACAAACGGAGAAAAGTAGATTGATTTCATTTCGAGTTAGGTTGACTGACAAGCAAGCCACGAACTCGTCTAAAACATTCGGAAAAAGTTAGGCGCATTTCCACGATCTGTAAACTAAAACAAATTGTCTTTACCTTATCATGAAACTTCTATGGAGTTTCTCCAAGAAGATACTTTTGAAAACAATCATCAAAGTTGAAGCTTTTGAAAATTCATATTTTGTGTATTGTGTCAATGGGTGAAAACGATACTTTTTGAATACGCTGACATCACAGTGAGCAATGTCTTTCCAGTGACCAAGTGAGTGAGGGAGTTAACCGCTGAGCACTAGCAAGCAGATGTAATAATTTACAGAAGTTACAGAAGATAAAACAGTGCTTGACCTTGAGCTTAAGGTGAACGTTCGCTGGGTCAACCACAGTGACTTTTGGATATACAAAAGTCAAGGAAGCTAAGATTTAGTATTTCAAAATACAGCATTTTGGGCTATCTTTTAAAATCACTCTTTTTTTAATTCTATGAACAACATTCATCAAAACCTTTTAACTTTATGCAGGAATTCCGTGTAATTATTAAATTGTAAATTACTAACTAGTTTGTTCTTTTGTGAAATAAATATTCAAAATGTTGAAAGAACTTATATCTATAGTTCGGCATGTGATGACTGAATCGGAAGAGAGCAATTAACAAAAGCCTGAGAACACGAAATATATCAAAAGTCAGACAACCAACATCACTGTATTCCAGATGTACTGCATGGAGTCTCGGTACATATACTAGAAAGGTTAATAAGCCGAGTGATGGGATGTTTGTAAAACGAGGAATGGGGAATAGGGAATGGGGAATGGGGAGTGGGGAATGGGGAATGCGAAATTGAAAATAGGAAAATAAAAAAATTAAATATTTAAAATTTTTAAAATGTGAAAGAGTTATACTTTCTAAAAAAATGAAAATATGAAAGCGGGATATAATGTTTTTGAAGCGAAAATAATACAAACTATTTTTCGATACGGAATTACTATTTAATTAATTACGCTTCTTCTTTCTACTTTTTTCAGGAATATCGAAAGTCACAAAGTTAAAAAATTGCTGGGTCGGGTTATTATAAACAGAAGAACCCAAAACAAAATTAATTAAAATGTATAACATTTCTCTGATCTAAAGTAAAGACACAACGAATAACAAATATAAATTAATTTTTTTAAAAAATGTTTTTGTTATTGTTCACGCCAGACCGTTGTTTCAGGTAAAAATCGGCTTTGGCCGACACTTTATTTATCAGGCGAAGTTTTACATGTATATTCAGAAAATTTGGGATTGTGCTAGATTAGATTAGTCAGTAGAAAAATAGCTTTGTACTCTGTATTTTACTACTTTTTATTTTTCTTCGTCGTGCACGTTGGATTAGATTTTTTTTAAGTCGTTAATTCGGCATTTTGATTAATTTTTTTAGGTTTGAAAACTGCTTTTGACCAAAGATTTTGCATTCATGTCCTAATTTATTTATTTATAACTGAGAAGTTTCATTTAGTTATAGACATTGTTCTACCTGCACGTTCTTGGTAAATCGTTCTGGTTTTTTTTGCTTAATACCGTCAAGTCAATTCGTAAAAACACTTCTCTGATTTTTTTTCAGTCTTAAAAATATTTCAATGCACGGTCAAATAGCTCCGATATCTGAATTCAGCTCTTGAACAAAGTCTAAATATACCCCAGGAAAATGTCGTCAGACTCGGAATGGTTTATAAGTACACAACTGACAGCAGAACCGGACTCAGTTAATCTACAGAACGTGAGAAACTGTCAACTAGATAAACAGAGTGTAAATTTTACTACTAATGATGTCTAATCATCTTGACTGAGAGCAGTCTCTTCCTTTTCCTCGGAATCAATCAAGGATTCATAAACATCGAGCGATATTTGTTCAAACTCCAAATTAGTTAATTAGTGGTCTTGTAGTAGTAAAGCTGTCAAATACAGAACACTATGTGGGTGAGTTTCGGTACTCTGGCTGCATGTGTTAAAACCTCCCGTGTTCTACTTTTTAAAATACAGAAGCTGAGGTTATAATAAACTGACTGAACCGCTTATGTCGTATTTTTAGCTCTGGAATCATGTATACCAAGATGCCCCATGATACAATTATGACTATCAATATCCTGGTTATTTTATGGTACAAGCGAGTGTCAGTTAATTAGGAAATGCGAGTCAACTGGTCTTGAGTTACCTTTTGTTATGATAATCCAAAGAACCTCCCCTTCCGGTGTCGAGTGCTTGTACCATAACCTAATTTTCCTTTTTCGTTCTAATAAAATTATTTAAGTTATTTTATGATTTTAAAATCACTGAACTAACCTGTGGATTTTCTAAAAACGCAAGGTTCTTTATGTGTGTATCCAATGCCTGGAATGAATACTTTATAAAGTTTTTGTAGACTTTGTTTTGTAGACTTTGTTTTGTAGACTTGTTTTGTAGACTTCGCTACTGAACGTATGTGTCTTGTTTATCAATACTGCGATGTTGTTATTTAACTAATGTTTATAATATTGCGTAAGATCATATAATGAGAGATGAGGTCATTCCGTGTTTCCTATATAGCTTACGAGCTCGTCAAAAACGCTCCAAAAGCCACTGCTGCTGCAGCCCAAAGCAAGTTACCAGCACTAGTGTTTGTTCAAAGATTTCAAATCAGTAGACAGTACTGATTTCAGGCCAGAATGAGTATGAAAGCAAGTGAAATCCATTTGGTTATTCTGTTTGCGATGCTCTCTACTGAGAGATTCCTTAATTCTGTAGCAGCCGAGAGCGTCATCACAAGAACCGAGTATGGAGATATTCAAGGCAGAGTGATGCCCGCTGCACCGACACCTGGATCATCAATAACCAAAATTAACACGTTCCTTGGCATTCCCTACGCTGCCCCGCCAGTTGGAGAACTACGATTCCAACCTCCAAAGCCAGCCAAAGCGTGGAAACCTAAAGTTTACCAAGCTACCAAGTTTAGAAAAGTTTGCATTCAACAAACAGAGTTATTAGACCAATTTATAAAGCCATTATTCCCCAACTTTGGAAAGGCTAATTACAGTGAGGATTGCCTTAATTTGAACGTGTTTGCTCCGACTCAGGAAGGCTCGGTGAATCCACTGAAACAATATCCGGTCATGGTTTACATTCATGGAGGAGGATTCATATATGGGACTGCACTTTTAACTTCAGGTCTTGTGCTGCCAACATACGGAGTCGTGCTTGTGACAATTCAGTATCGGCTGGGTCCCTTCGGTTTTCTGTCCACGGGAGACTCGGCTGCACCTGGGAACTACGGCATGCTAGATCAAGTGCAAGCCTTGAAATGGGTGAAAGAAAATATCAGACACTTTGGAGGTGACCCAAATAAAGTGACCATATTTGGACTGAGTGCCGGTGGTGCTAGCGTAGGACTACATCTGGTCTCCCCATTATCCAAGAACTTGGTTCACAGGGCTATTTCGGAAAGTGGTGTAGATCTCGCGCCATGGAGTGCTGTAACCCCGGATGTAGCTCGCTATAGGACCGTGGAGCTTGCGAAAACGATGAGCTGTAAGTCTACTGAACATGACAAACTTGTTGAATGCTTGCGGAAGAAAGATGCATGGGAAATTTCGAACTCTGCTGCTCTTTATTGGATGCCAGTTGTTGATTCAGCTGCCGGAGGAAACGCCTTTTTACCAGAAACACCAAAGAACTTGAGGCAAAACGGAGACTTTAACAAAGTTCCATATATGGTAGGGTTCACATCGAACGAAGCAGCATACTTTGCTCCCCACCTAGTGAACGTAACGGTCGATTTGGCATTTTTTAGGAGGGCAATGGAAAGTTATGTTAAGGAAGGACAAAACTTAACTATGACAAAAAACAAACAACTGACGACTATGAAACAAAATGCGCTGGAATTTCAGTATACTCCCTGGGGCGAAACCGCCGACTCTTTAAAATTGCGTCAGGGGATCGTTGATGTGAGGAGCGATGAGTGGTTCTTGGCTCCTAGCGTGCTAGCATGCAAGGCACACAGTAAGTATGAGCCGCGCACTTATCTGTTCGAGTTCGACTACCGCTCTAACAAGTCCTTAAATGCTGAGTGGATGGGTTCAACACATGGAGAAAATTATATTTTCGTTTTTGGCATCCCCTTTCTCGGTATACCTGGCCTGCCGCCCTACAATGCTGCCGACAAAAATGTCAGCCATCTTGTGATGACGATGTACTCCAACTTTGCCATGCTGGCAAATCCCACCCCCGATCCGCTGACAAACGGGGTAAAGTGGACAGCCTTCAACTCAACCAACCTCGCCTACCTCCATATTGATGTCTCCCCGGAGATGAAAAACAGTTATAAGCCTCGTAGAATGGCTTTCTGGAATGAATACATGCCAAGGCTGGTAAAGTCTGTTCATCCTTGTACACCGGAGGCTAAAGATAGTGCTGTGCAGCTGTTTAGCCCGTTCCAAGCTTTTACGTTTGTGCTTGCAATTGGAACCATGTTTTTCGTCTTCAACTGATTTTTTTTGCTTAATCATGTTAACAGGGGTAAAATAATGAAAGTGAGATTTAACTAAAACTGGTCAATGAACAAGGACTTTTCCTAAAGAAAATAACAACCAACATTAAGCCAGAACAAAACGCAATTTTTGAGATAAAATTAACAATTTATAGAAATAGATACTGATATCAAGTAAACAAAAGTTATTTGGCATAATTAAAATTTATGAGTGTCTTTACATTGCACTTCCCAGCACCGCCGTATGATTAAGAGGGGCAAGTTCTATTTACCTCACTTAGTTCTTTAACTTGCCCCCTCAAAGAAGAAAACGGGCCTCTCTACGGCTCTAATTCTGTTGGACAAATATTTTAAGACGCTTGTTTTGCAGAAGTTGTCTATAGCTAGCTCTGTTCATTTGATTTCTGTTTACGCGTATTTCAATATGACGTCATTTTTAACTTTTTGGCTAAGTAACAATAGCAATTTGTGTACGTAGCTTAAATTACGAAAAGACTAGTTTTCGAGCAATTGCTCAACTGAATATTTTACGTGTCTTTCGTAAACATTATTCCCGATAAACCAATAAATCATGAACCCAGTCCATATTTTTATCTTATACGATTTGGAAAGAGTATTTGCATGAGAAAATGCAGTTACTTGTATCTCCTACACATCATACTTTGACTTATTCAGTTTCTGATAAAT
Source organism: Bergia puertoricense (assembly GCA_026167885.1). Classification (NCBI taxonomy): domain Eukaryota; kingdom Metazoa; phylum Cnidaria; class Anthozoa; order Zoantharia; family Parazoanthidae; genus Bergia; species Bergia puertoricense. Next base: position 9,546 of record JANSTQ010158381.1, read on the forward strand.
TCATTAACTTTTTACAGTCAACTTTGAATTTCCAGAGCTAGCCTGAACAAATTGGAGGTATGAACTCTGAACATCACAACATTAAAACAGGGACGCCACAGACGTGGGAAACCTTCCCCTCTCTTTCGATGTTTAGCAAAACCATAAAGATTCAGAGTGACGAGTCTTTTCCGACCTTTCTGCTCTCTTCAAGCCCGTCTTCAAGTCACTGACTAATCAGTCGTCCCCCCCCCCTCCCGTCCCATTTAAAAAATGCTCCGGCGTCCTGCTAAAGCAAAGCCTTGCTGTCAACAACTTTAACCTAGCTCAGTTTACTGATTTCTTTTATTCGACCGAATAAACTAGGAGTATCCGGTTGTTCCGTTCCCAGGTCGTTTCGTTCGCACAGAGTCGTTTCGTTCCCAGGTCGTTTCGCTCCCACCTGAGTCGTTTCGTTCCCTCCTTAGTCGTTTTGCTCCTAACCAAAAGTCATTTCGTTCTTAACCAAAGTCGTTTTGTTCCTAACCAAAAGTCGTTTAGTTTCAGACCTCAACGACGCTTCCTTCATAGCTATAAACAAGTATTTCTACGTCTTTTTTTCGGTTGTTTACAACCTTGTCTTAACAAATAATACAATTGCCTTGTTTATGGGATCTTTTCAGTTTGTGTGTCTTGTGTTCGGTCTTTCAGGCAGGTCCTTCCCTGTAGTTCCCGTTCCATTGCGCGCCTTAATTACCGAGTAGGGGTCGTCTTTCTTCACCCTGTCCATCATTCCCATTCGGGGTCTTCCGGGAGGCCTTCTCCCTTCCACCCTCCCGTCTATGACTAGGGGAATAAGCTCGCCGTGACGCAGGGAATGGCTGAACCAAGTTCTCTGTCTTTTGTTGATGATAGATATAATGGCCCTCTCTTCCTCTACAGGTCGAAGTAGTTCTTCGTTTCATCTTTGTCGGACAAAGAGATGTTTAAACTTTTCTCCAAAGCCACATCTCGCAGCTCTATAGCCTCTGCACATCCTCTTTCCGAAGGGACCACGATTCAGCCCCATACAGTAGTGTGCTCCAGATGACAGTCTTGATAATTCTCTTCATCAGATCGAGGCTAAAGGTTTTTGTCAGCAGTTCTTTCCTTTTAGAAAACGCGTCCTTTGCCCGGGCTATTCTAGATCAGTTTACGCTCGTTTAATATCTCAGCGGCAGTAGAATCGCTGATTTATGAGAGCAAGCGAACAATCAAGACAGTTGTATTTCATGCCTTCTAGGTTTAACTAATTTACCACTCTTGGATGGGCGGAGAACCTTGAACGCTAGATCTAACCCTCGGGGCGAAAATTATACTGTCCTTGGAATATACAGACCTCCCACAAACATGGGAGCTAACTACTTTGGCCATCTAAAAGATGAACTGAGCTCTGTTCATAGTTGGGCCCTCTCCCACAGACACAATATCATAACGCTGGGTGATCTAAATTTGGACAGGCTTAAACCTAAAGTTAGCACAGACGGAAAGATA
>JANSTQ010158403.1:0-11035 GCA_026167885.1 Bergia puertoricense
GTTTCATTCGAGCACTTGCATTTCAGATAATTTATCTCTTGTTAAAATAATAAGTAATACTTGAAATGAGGACAAATTACAATGTATGAATCTGCAACCAAAACATTCCGCTACAGTAATTATCTTTACGTATATCAGTGGTCACCTAATCGCTTTGCATTCTCACTACTGACTAAACTGAAGAGCCATTTTCATAATGGCTGGAAAGCTTTGTGTGAACTTTCACAAACAGACACCAGACCAATTACGAATCTGATGAACCCTGTCTCGAGGCTAACCAAAACTTTCAAACTTTTTAAAATCTTAAACACCCCTAAAACTCTGCTGAAATTTAAAGAATTGTAATAAATAGCTGGTCAGACCTAAAGAAAACAAAGCAAAACTAAGAACAGCAGTTACATTATGAACAAATGAGTCTGAAAACTGTGCAACTATAAACACAACAGAGACATTCAGTTTATTTGATTTCTAGTTGCTCGCAGTGGATCCGTAATGAAAAAGTGTTTTATAATATAAACTTCACTTGACACTTATTTACAAGTTACAGGGGCTGTGCAATGGTCGTGATTTCTATTTATGTCTACAGTTTTTAAACTTAAAAGTTTGGTTGTCATTTGAAAATGCGTAAAATGAGCAAAGTAAGCAGTCAACTCTCCATATTACAGATACCTGTAGGAATAATTATTTTATGTTGCACTGGAACAAACAAAGGAGATTTGTTTCCTTAAATTCCGCTACAGGCTTTGCGAAGGTTTCTAAAAATAAAATATTTCCTGTAAACCAACACCAATAATAAAATTGTGCAGTCAGTTTTTATATTCTTTCTAGATTTATAAAATACTTGCATTTGTGTCAAATAACGGCAGCAAAATTTAAAATCTCGACTGTTTTGCCTCGACCCGAATCTTTTCACTGGGGAGGGAGATCTTTAAGAAAATTAAGAAAGAAACAATGTCAGTGCCACTTCCACTGCATTTAATTTCAATTACAAGTGATCCAGTTGCATAACAATGTAGACAACACCAAGAATATGCATTGCCTTCCTCTCGAGAGTTTGCAAAAGCCTTCGAATCCTTGATGAATGCTTCCTTGCACTGAATTTAATAAATGATTCATAATTCGTACCTTTTTTAACTGTTCTTTTCCACTGCTTTTTATAAACTAAACGGAAGCGGTGACTGTGGCACATGATTCCAGCCTGATTCATTGTGATGATGGATAGCTTAAAGCCACAACGCATGTTTTGAAGCTTAGGTAATTGTCTTAGACCTGATTGGTTTGAAGAGGATGAACCAACCATATATGGAAAACGGAAGTAAACATGAACTTTTCACTCACCTGAATAGGAATGCTGCCTTCGCTAATGCTTTGGCAGCAATTAGTAACTAATTAAAATTAGCATTAACTAATTAAAATTAAAACTAATTAGGGACCCACCAGTCCAAATTTCTCAGAAATTGAAAAAATAATTGACTGTGAAGTAAAAGGAGGAAAATTAACAGACTTTTCATTCAAAGATAATGTTGCTGACAGTACAAGGTAGAAAAGTACAAATTTTACAATATAATCTGTTAAGACGATCCTTTGAGATATACAATGTACAAAAAGGCTGTATGAATGCTCATTTGCTGTTTGAATGCCTAATTATTAAAGTTTAGCTCTGTTGAAAGTTTAAAGTGTGTTTTGTATTGAAACAACATTCACGGTCGGCCAGACAAACCTCATCGGACAGACTGGCATACTCTGGTTTAAATGATAACAATAGTACTACAGTACTGCTGTTCTAAAAAAAATTTAGTGTCAGTCGGAGATGCAGTAAACATGTCATTTTCTCAGGCCTTAAGAGTTTTATTTATATAATTTGAGATCAAATTGATGTGATGTCCATAAATTATTGTGATTTTATTTAGTACAAATGTTCAAAAGTAATTCATTTTAAAGATGTATAGTTCACATATGTATATTAATTATTAAAATAATTTTTATACTAAATTGTATCTAACATTTCAGATAATAATTAGTATTTCATGACTGTCTGTGCTTAATCTTCTAGGCTTGCTTCAGTCTGCAGTGATCACGCTCTACACAGTGTTTCTGACTTGGTCTGCCCTCTCCTATGACCCAGGTAAGACGCATGACATGGTCTTCCTTCTCCTATGACACACGTAGAACATGTGACTTGGTTTGCATTCTCCTATGACCCAGGTTGAACACATGACTTGGTCTGCCCTCTCCTATGACCCAGGTTAAACACATGACTTGGTCTGCCCTCTCCCATGACCCAGGTAGGACACATGACTTGGTCTGCCCTCTCCTATGATCCAGGTTGAACACATGACTTGGTCTGCCCTCTCCTATGACCCAGGTAGGACACATGACTTGGTCTGTCCTTCTCTATGACCCAGGTAGAACACATGACTTGGTCTGCCCTTTGCTATGACCCAGGTAGAACACATTACTTGGTCTGCCCTCTGCTATGACCCAGGTTAAACACATGACTTGGTCTGCCCTCTCCCATGACCCAGGTAGGACACATGACTTGGTCTGCCCTCTCCTATGATCCAGGTTGAACACATGACTTGGTCTGCCCTCTCCTATGACCCAGGTAGGACACATGACTTGGTCTGTCCTTCTCTATGACCCAGGTAGAACACATGACTTGGTCTGCCCTTTGCTATGACCCAGGTAGAACACATTACTTGGTCTGCCCTCTGCTATGACCCAGGTAGGACACATGACTTGGTCTGCCCTCTCACTATGACCCAGGTAGAACACATTACTTGGTCTGCCCTTTGCTATGACCCAGGTAGGACACATGACTTGGTCTGCCCTCTCACTATGACCCAGGTAGGACACATGACTTGGTCTGCCCTTTGCTATGACCCAGGTAGGATGCATGACTTGGTCTGCCCTCTCCTATGACCCAGGTAGAACACATGACTTGGTCTGCCCTCTGCTATGACCGAGGTAGGACACATTACTTGGTCTGCCTTTTGCTATGTCCCAGATAAGACTCTTGCTTTAACCTACTCTCTCCTATGTCTAAGGTAAAGCATATTTGAACATTAAACTGGGCCCTGTCTTACTGTATGACCTGGGTAAGGTAAATTTTGATATTACACTGCTGGAACCTGAGGGTGTTAAGGTGGTGATAGCAGCTCTATTGTGGCAGCAGTGGTAAATAAGAACATAACAGCAAAGTGATACAATGTAATTTTACAGTGCTGCAATATTGGTTTAACTAACCACAGTTTTACAGTACTGTCAGTTTGTGTTGCCAGTTGTACACAAAATCTTGCCTACAGATATCAAAGTTCAGCTTTATTCCAGGCTCTCTTCTACAACCACTTCTCAATTTTAGGTGCACCTCCTACATTTCAGTTGCACTGCTAAAACTACTAAAAGTATTTTCAAAGACCAATATTACCATTTGTGATTGGTTTTTAATGGCAAAGTCCTGCACACTGACAGAAAATGATGCATTTCTCTTGTATTGGATTTGAATTTATAAAATAGATTACATGCACCATACATTTGAAGAATAACTACAGCACATTGATGGACTGCAGATGGCACATTTTGATTGCATTGGACCTACAGTAAAAGGAATATAAAATATTGACAGAAGTGTGATTTAAAAATAATGACCCATAGAGTGACACTGATGGCAACGGTTATAAAGACTAAGTTGTTTTTAAAAACTAAGTTTAAATTTTTTGAAATTTGAGGAAACAAATAAATAACAATTTTTTTTATTGGCTTTTGCTAACAAAGTAAAGCAACAAGTACATGTATTCTGAAGATCAAGTACACTGTATACAAATATGGGGGGAAAAATTTATTCTTAAAAATATGCAATTTATTATATAAAATAGCCTGTGGGCTTATCATATTTTTAGAAGTCTAAAGAAATATTTTAGCATGGGAAATCACCATTATTGATCTTTTCCTATTTATTTAATTTTGTTTCCTCTATTGTACTTATTTAGATGTGTGCAACCCATTCCAAAAACAAAAAATTGGTTTGACTGGCATGGACAGTCAGGCAATCATTGGGATAATTGTCATGTTCCTGATGGTTATGTATGCGAGTATCAGGACCTCGAGCAATTCTCAAGTTGGCAAACTGGCTCTAAGTTCCAATTCCTCAAGTACTGGAGGGCTAGAGTCAACCACACTGACTGAGGGGAGGTCCTCAGGGGGAGACAATATCAGTGAGATTGAAGAGAATCGTGGCAGAGTTTGGGATGACGAGGTTGATGCTGTTGCATATAGCTACTCCTTCTATCACTTCATGTTGTTCTTGGCAGCTCTGTATGTCATGATGACTATTACAAATTGGTACAAGTGAGTATGGCCGAGTTTATAATTTTTTTTTACATGATTTGTATTTTCCATTCTATGAGCTGTCACTGGTGGCTAAGAGTTGTCAATATGACTTTTATCTGCGTAGAATAGGATCAAATATACAAGTCAGAATGAAAAATAATGGTAAAGATAGACAGATACATACATGTACATGTAACTACCTACCTACCAACCTACCTACATACATATATACATACATACCTACCCACCTCCTACATACATATATACATATATACCTACCTACCTACCTACATACATACATACATACATACGTATGTACCTACCTACCTATATACATATATACATACATACATACATACATACATACATACGTACGTACGTATCTACCTACCTGCATACATACATACAAAACACTTTTAAGAAATGATACTGGTCATTTAAAAATTGTTAACATATGCGATTATGCGATTGGATGCGAATCGCATCAGTGCATCCTCTCAGAACCCCCGTTTATTATATTTTTGTTCTTTGTTGCCGTTTGGATGAGCTTATAAGCGTTGTTTAGTTTTTTCTTTTCGCAAGTGCTTCTTTTTTTCTTGTTCCAAAAATCTTCTCAAATTGCAATTCATTGCCTTGTTTTTCGGTCTGTTTGCTTTGTTATTCACTGCAATATACTATTTGAGATCAGAAATTTTCAGTGGCTTACCACATAAGCTTGATCACACGCTTGGTCACACTTCTGGCGCATGAAAGGCAATGCATGCGCAAAACAGCAGATTGTGGAAAGACAATACAATGTGTTCTCGAGACTATATCTGCCGGTCTCATCAAGCTCACCTCTTGGCTTGCTTGGCTCATGGGCAATAACTTATAAACACACACACATACGTAATACCTACATACACACACACACATGCATACATACATACATGTACGTATGTACCAATACGTATATGCATATATAGTTTCATGTACACATGTACACATGTACACACATACATACGAACATACATACATAAATGTACACACACACATACATACATACAAACATACATACATGTACACACACACACATACATACATACATACGTACATACATACAAACATGCATTCGTACATGCACACACACACACATACCTACACACACACACACACATAAATGCATGCATACATACGTACATACATACATACACACACAAACATAAATAGATAATTAAAAAGTGCCCAAAAATTTCGGATTTAACAATCCCAGTAAGTATGTTTGGGTCAGACAGATACACCACCCCATCCTGGGGCAAACGAGCTTTTGGTTCATCACTCCATTGTTGTTGTTGTGTTTGTTACAGACCCGTGGGGTCAGACTTTCACACTCTGACTAACAGCACGGCTGCAGTGTGGGTAAAGATAGTGTCCAGCTGGCTGTGTCTGCTGCTGTACATCTGGACACTGATCGCACCACTGTGTTTCCCAGACAGAGACTTCGACTGACACGTGCATGTGTAGACTAGTGGAATGAATGTTAAACACTGGCCAAGTCCTTGAATTTCCCAGGCAGTGGCTTGGACTTGTCTTTGCAACATGGGTGGCAGAACAGGGATCAGAGTATTTTCTTCATCACTCAAGTCTCAGCTTTTTTCGCCAGCCCAACTCAGTTTTCAGCAGACTCACCTTTAAACCAACCCGATAAAGTACATAATGAGTTAGAAAAGAAAAAACGTTCTGTTGAATACCTGTGCTGCTTCTATTTGTTAGATACAACCTTAACACAGTCAGTTAACTGGGTCTATTAGGTTGGTTAAATGGATTTCTGAGGTGTTTTACTGGCCTTTGGCTAAATTTACAGAGCACAGTGACTTAAGCTGGATTGGTGGTTCCTACGTCAACTGTTAAAATGAACAAAATATTATGCTTCAATCCCACTTTTGTGTTTTACCGGTACAGGCAAGACACGTAAACGTCCATACCAGTTGTGAATAACACCTACCACCCTCGAACTAGAAGTTTGTGCAGCTGGACAGTCACTGCAACCGTCTGTTTAATGATGGGTGTCTCGATTACTGTGTACTAAATCCACTTTTTTGTGTTGGGCTAAGAGAGCATTTCTGATATGAGTAACCTTTAATGCGTCCATGGTAACGGCCAGTACGCAAAAAGGATTTGTTTTATAAAAATCTCTGTGTTGATGACAATTATATTAAAACACAGTCCTATTTTCCTTCTCTGAGATACCTATATGTAGATTTTTCTCGAAGAAGATCTCAGATGTTGATGTACTTTTTTTGACTAGCTGGTAAGTTTTTTCAAGGTGTTCCTGGGCCGTCTTTGCAAATATTGATTTTGAGACAAGTTCAAATATTGCATCCAGACAAAGGTTATGTCGTGATAATTATGTACTTAGCGTGCAAATTGGCAACTGAACTTTTAATATTTAATGCTCTTCACCTGATAAAAATGCGGGTACACGTGCAGATTTATTCATAACAGTGTCTGAGGAGTTATGGCGAATGAGAAATCAAAATTTGTTGATATCCTTTTCTTCTCCTGTAAAGGGGAAATTAAAACTGTCTTCAGTCTTGTGTGCGATTTAGTTTTAGATAATGTATCAATAAACTAAATAGAAATATCCAGTTAAAAAGTGTGAGAAAGACTTAATATCAGAAAGATAAAAGGGGTAAGGTGAACGGCAGTTTCACATCGAATGTGTGAAACTAAACGACATAAAGTCGAAGACCCTTGACCATTACTTAAAGGGGGCAGTTTCACGGTTATTTCATACAAAACTGCCACTCTCCAAAACTATATTTCCTTTCATTTCTGTTTACAGTATATTGATCAAAGCTGTTAAATTTGACAAAGAAACCTTTTAACAAACATAATTGTGAAGGATCGAAGCATTTTGGTGCGGTGCCTAAAGCATTTCGTTTATCCATCGAAAATGGTACACAAAGTTAAAATAATTATTCCGTCGAAGAGATGACTAGTGATGGATATTAACCAAACGGTGAGGTGATTGTCTATATATCGCTACGCCTACAGGCACCGACATTGAGGGGAATACTTGCATTAATATTATACCGAAAGAGTGAACATAAACTGCAAAGTTTTGCTTTGCAATTAAGGAAATCGGAAGCAAGAAAGCAAAATTTGTGAGCAAAAAACATTTTGTCGTTCAAACAGACTTCTTTTATGTTTTGTAAGCCTGAAATGGTCGCGGTTTTGTTACAATCCCAGACTTACGTTTTGTGATCTAACATGCAAACACGCGTAACTCTTCTAACAGTTTATTTGAAAAGTCCCGGTAAGTTTTTGCGGATTTTCTGTCCATTGTAGCTTCATCTTTAAAAAGAAAAGCGACTTGCAGCAAAGAGAGAGACTGTCCTAAATTTGGGTAATATTAGTTAATATATTCCGCGGGTCGCAAGGTTAACGATTTTCACGTCACGTCGCCAAATATTCAAGATACAATATGCACACATGCTTAACTTTTCAGTCGTTTTTAGAGGTCTGGAAGCTTGCAGATCTTCTGTTCACCAGAGCTTCAGTTACAGAAATGAGATAATTTTAGTCTTGAACATGGCCATTAGTTTTATGTAATTTTCGGAGTAAAGAGCACTGTTTAAAAGTCAACAATTTTTCATAGCATTGACTTTTCAAGATCCGATAGAAACATTCAAATATTACCAGCAATTTATGCGCAGCGTAAGGCTCGAAGGTTTTCCGATTCATTATAATCTCGGTTACAGAGGAAAAAATAGCAACTAGGGGGATAGTTTCTCCTGATTTTTGTGGTGTTACATGCTGCAAAGGTCACGATATGTTTCAACTTCATATTTTGTTGATCTGGTGTGCAAACACAGCTGATATTTGAATGCATTTGGTTCTTTGATCTTCTTCATTCCGAAGAAAGCAAGCTGCAGAAGTGAGATAATTTGTCCGATGTTTTCGTGACTTGTTCAGCAATCTTCAATAATCCTCCCATCAGTACTTTCGCAGAAATTAGGAATCATACAGATACTCTGACATGGTGTCAATAGTTTTAGAAAAATGAAATAAGAAAGTGAGAGCAATGATCCCATTTTCAAAAATTTGACTTTTGATGAGCAGCCATTGTAAAACGCATAAATTGCATTCCACGTTTTTTTTGTTGAAAAGTTTGTAAAAGTTCTTAAAATAACGATTTTGAGGTCGAGTTCACTGGAGAGTTATAACATAAGACTTTGTACCAGAAAAACCCATTATACCAGAATTGAAAGCAGTTAGTAATTTATATACACCTCTAAAATTTTGGAAAGTTTATAGGTTTTTTGCAATTTCTGCCCCTTGGGGGCCGAGAGAGGGGTGGGGAGGGTTTATTTTGCAAACAAAAGAGAGTTGGATGGAAAGAACTTGCCACTGTGAGTTTGAGATCAAGTTATGTTTCCATGCAAAGTAAGAGCAGAGTTCGTTGGTTTTACTTGTACCACCATCTGCATGGTTTTGCATGGTCATTCTCGAGGATTTACTTGCAACTGGTTTGGTATCAGTTTTATTATGGGGTATTTTGAAAGGGGAAATGTGTGCACGTGTGTAGCAGTGACAGTAGGCCGGTTCACACTAAAGACCGTAAGTGCACTTGAGGCATACTTGGAGTGTGAACGGCAATATTTGCCACGTTCAAGTGCACTTGAGTCGTCCTTAGTTGTTATGGAATCACGTCTACTTCAAAGAAGCCGAAGTACACTTTAAGTGCAGTTGAAATTACACTTGAGTGCGCACTTTGACTGCGCTTAACCAATCAGGACACAAAAGAATCAATCACGCTCCAAACACTTGTTCGTTTCGCGCAAATGTTAATTGACAGGCTAATTGCAAAGTGCAGACGAAGTGACTTGTGTTTCTCTGTGTGTGACCGAGATTTTCTCAAGTCAGCTCCAAGTGTACTTTGATGTAAGTACACTTGAAGTGCACTTGAAGTGCACTTGGGACGCTAGTGTGAACCGGCCTGGTGTTTCAATTTAATCTTTTAGATATTATTTTGTCGTAAGAAGACAACTTTACAATTCGGTGAATGAAATGAAAACTAAAATTGGCGAATTACGTTCGTGTTTTGGGAGTTCAAGCTTTATTTGTTCCGTTGTTGTTCCAACATCATATGTTAAGTTGAGAAAGTTAAGTTGAAAACTGAATGGTGGTACAAGCCACCCGAGACAACCTAACTGGTGAAAATACATGAGTTCGGTAATATAGCAAAAATAAGTAACTATTATCTAGTAGTATTCTAAACGGCTAGTGAATTGTTGCCGAATTTATTTTGAAAACAGCACTGAAATGACACTGTAATTAAATATCTTACCCTTCCGAAAACATTAGTGCTCTTTGGATACAAGTGTCCACAACTGTAAGTTGAAAATAAACAGATTTTTAAGGTCTAAATTTCTACTAGCTTTAATAAGTAATTAAAAAACTACTTATTTTCTATGCAGCAACAACACAGTTCATAGCCGACATAAGAAACAAGACAAACTCTTGAAGTGAAATTTTTGTATTCGGTGACATTGTACCAAGCCTTAAATTTTAATTCGTTTGATGGTAAGATTTATTCAGTTCTCAGTTCCGCACCAGAAGAATAAACCGGAAGTGAAGGAGCTCTAACTTTTTCCGAGTCCAACGTCACTAGTATGTGGTAGAACGTTATTCGTCGGAAATTTTCGGAAGCCACTGATGTATGAGGGTCATAATGACGTTAACTGTCAGTCATTAAACGGCCTAAAATTTGTTGCAAACTATAAAAATAAGGAATTTTAGCCGTAATTTTAAAATTTTTGTCAACCGTAACCGTAAAAACCCAGGGTTTTCTTTAACCGTTAGGCGTACAACGAACCCCAGGTCCTTTGTGTTTTTGATCTTTTTAGCTCCGTATTTTCACATGTATTTGAAGGTTCCTAGTTATAAGTTTTGATTAATGCAGCTGGTAAGCACACATTGATACCGACGTGTGGAAGTAATCGCAGTACATTTAAAAGAAGTTGTACAGCGTTGTTCCAGCATGGTATCATGAAAATAATTGTGTACGTAAATTAGCTTTTTTCACCCTTTAATAAACAGTTTACATAAGTGTTCATCTTTGCATAAAACAACTAATTCGAAAAACAGCTTAAATCAACAACAGCATCTTGTATGTTTCTTAACTAGTCGACTGATACATTGTTGATACTTTTCGCTATTACAAGAACCCTGTTGACTTCGACCAAACATTTAAAAACGTGTCGGGACTCGGAAATATCTAAAGATGAAATTTTAGAGAAATTGTTTGTCTTAGCAGCAGCTTCTTTTGAAATTCAGTTTTGCTCTGTTTTGTCTGTTTACAGCGAAAGGGCAAAAATGAAGGATGGAAAGAAAATCATTTTCTTTCAGTCTTCTCACTCTCCTTCTCCTTCTTTTCCTCCTCCTTTTCCTTGCCCTTCAACTTCGTCTCCCTCTCCCTCTCCCTCTTCCTTTCCCTCTCTCTCCTCTCTTCTGCTCCTCCTCCTCCCTCTCCCGCTTCTCCTCCTCCTCCTCCTCCTCCTCTTCTTCTTCTTCTTCTTCTTCTTCTTCTTCTTCTTCTCCTCCTTCTCCTTCTTCTCCTTCTCCTCCTTCTCCTCCTTCTCCTTCTCCTCCTCCTCCTCCTCCTCCTCCTCCTCCTCCTCCTCCTCCTCCTCCTTCTTCTTCTTCTTCTTCTTCTTCTTCT
>JANSTQ010158425.1:0-11035 GCA_026167885.1 Bergia puertoricense
GCAAAACAGAAGAGCATCTGAAAAACGATCGGTTGTGAAAGACATAGTGTCGAGATGTTGTGAAAGAAAGATAACAGACGCTATGCACATCTTAAATTTATCGCGGTAGGGGAAATACTACCGCGTATCTGATTGGTCCTGGTTGGTAAGGCGTGATGACATGATAGCATTACTAAAGCTTACAGACGTCCGATTACCGGCGAAGGAGATGAAGCGGCTGCTTTGGAGGCTAACATTATTTAATCTACTGTATGATTTAAAAATCAAAATTCTTAAGTTTTCCTCTTAATCATTCAGAATTTAAACAAATTATAAAAACTTCCTCTTACCTTTACTAGTGCACCTTTACGAGCTGCTGCAGTGATTCCACAGACAATAGCAATTGGGGTGGACATTACTAGTGCACAGGGGCAAGCAATGACAAGCATTACGAGAGCACGTCGGCCCCATTCACTGATATCCTTTAGATATGTCCCAACTCCCGACGCTCCAAGAATGGCAGGGACAATCACAATAAGGGCAGAAATAATAATGACAATTGGTGTGTAGTATTTGGCAAACCGGTTGATAAGTATCTCCGTGGTTGCTGAGCTGGCTTGTGCTTCCTGAACCATTTGTGAAACCTACGTAATGAGACATGTTATGAGTAAATTGTGGTAAAATACCATTTAAAAGTCTCTGCCCCATGTACAGTACATAATAAGTGTATCCCGATACAGGGGGCTGCTACATGTATTTAAACTTTGAACGCCCCTCTTCAAGTGGTCCAGATATGTATGACCCCTCTTAAAATTGAAGCAAAAAATTGTGATCCCCACCCCTCCCTTGCCTCCCAATTTATAAGCCTAAGGGCCCAAAAACTGTTTACAAATGTGATTATGCCCAAAACATACAAGCAGGATTTTAGTTTTATTCTAGTTATAAGCCCAGCTTTCCCCTTGATTATAAGCATATTGGCTCACCTGTAAACCTTACAAATTTGAATAAGCCCCAGACAAACAAGGATTATTTCATTGCATATAATTATGAAAAACACTGGTCAGTGTTATCAAAATAACATAAGATTAACATCATACACATGGGAAGAGGGAAACGATGTTTTCATTGTATTTGTTATTTGAACCAACAAATCCAATGCAGTTTAACATTGAAAATTAAAAATTTTGAGGCAACTGAGCATCAATACACAACACATTCTTTACCTTGGAGACAGTTGACGATGAAGAGTCAGATGTTGTTCTCACTTCAATGTACCCATTCTGATTAACAGTGCCACTATACACCAAAGAATCTGTACTCTTCTCAACTGGGACAGCCTCCCCAGATATCGAGCTCTCATCCACTGCTGCCCGCCCACTGACAACCACACCATCTAGTGCCACAAGCTCTCCCGGCCTGACAGCAATGACAGTTCCTATGGCAACATCCTCAGTGGGCACACACTCACCAGTATTTGCAATCACAGCCACTTGAGGAGCTTTCAGCATAAGCCCTGAGATAGTCCGCTGTACCTTGTACATGCATAGGTCCTGCAGTCCCTCAGCAACTGCAAACACAAAGACCACCGCTGCTCCTTCGACCCACTCTTCAATGGCAAGAGTTCCCACTATGGCTATGAGCATCAGAACACTGATGTCTACAGTGCAGGTCTTGATTGAACTGTAAGCTTTCTTGATGACTGGCAGAATAGCAAACACAATTTCTGTGATTGCAACCCACTGAAACCACTCTTCATTCAGAATATCCCCCACTACAGCTGTGACAAAAAGAACTGTCTGAGTCAACAGATAAAGACCATATCGTTTCAGTGATGATGGTATCTTTTTACCCTTGTCAGAGTCATGACGTGACCCTGTCTCCATTATGCTAGCACCAAGGTGAACTCTGTTGAGACATTTGACCAAGTCTGTTGGTGTTGTGATCTGAGGATTATGTTGCACATGCACTACACGGCCAATCACATTCACTGCAACAGAGAAAACACTCTCCATTGGCTCAAGGCACTCCCTCACTAGATTAGCTTCCATAGCACAGCAGATATTCTGAACTCTCAATTTGGTGGTACGCTTTTGTGGAAGAAGTGGCATGTCTTCACGGTCATTATCTTCAGGAACTGACTTGTTTGGGCTTTCCAAGAGCAGTGTGCTGTTTCTGATATAGAAAGTTGACTTCTGAGCACTGTTTGAATTTCTGGAGCAGCAACCATTGACATTGTCACACTTGGCAGTACAGTTTGCTGAATGGCAAGAATCCTCAGTTTTCTCCACTACCTCACAGCAAGCATCTTGGCAATAAGACACTGGTCTTTTTGGTTGGACACTTTCTCCCTCTTCACAGCATGAACAAACCATATTTTCGGCAGTAATTGCTCTTGATTCCTCAGATTTACTAACACAGCATGGGGATGTTTCCTCACCAACCGATTTTCCACTGCAGCAAGACTTGACCTTTTGTGGCTGTTCACAGCACAAGTCTTCAAGTCTTCCTTCATTATTTCCAGATTTGCTGTTCAGATTTGGTCTGCAAGTATCATTAAAACAGCATTTTGTAGATTTATCTTCTAAGAAATTTCCTTTCAATTTTTTGGAATCACAGCAGGAAGATGAGGTTATCTCTGACAGTTTCTCACTGTCTGGTTGCTGTTCTGAACTGTTGCTGCACACTTTGACAGAAGAGCAAACATCATCAACCTTCTGAGTGCAGCAAGGTGTTTTGATACTATTCAAATCCGAGTCTTCTGTATCTCTTTGTTTGCAGCAGGACACTTGACTTCTGCTATCAGGAGATATTTCAGAAGCATCTTTTTTATTGCTTCCCTTATTACTACAACGAGATCTCCTGCTAGCGACATCTGCGACTCCTGATCCACAGCATACTGATGCAGCTTGCCCTTGAACCTTTTTTGTTGTATCATTTTTTTCTCTGGTACAGCTAGTATTAGCCTTTTTAGCACAACAGGATTTATCAGTTCGGCTGGATGATGGCATATCTCTGGGTTTACAACATGGACTAGTCTGTTCCTGTTTTGCTGCAAGATTCTTGGATTTGCAACTTAAATCGCTCTGTTTGCTACTGCAGCAAGGACTTTTTGTATTATTTAATGGTATACCTTCATGTACATTTTTACTGGATTCATTCTGGTCGTCTGCTGATATATTGTTCTTCTGCTTCTTCTTTGATGGACAACAACCATCCGATCTTGAACAAGCAGAATTGCCAATTGAGGCATTTGCACCATTTGCAGAAATCGATGCACTTTCATCAGGTTTCTGTAAACCACAACAAGGTCTTGCATTTTTGTTTTCTTTCATTTCAGCACTTATGCAGCTATCACTTGAAGTTGCTTCAGCATTTGTGTGATCCTGAGTTGATTTGGTTTTACAGCAACTCTTTGGGGCAGATTCTACTGGAGTGTTGCACTTGTCTGTACCAGCACTTGGTTCAAAAGGGGTACTTGAAGATGCTCCACCACAGCAGTTACCAGAATTTGATTTATTCCTCTCATCAGGTACACTCACATTGCAACAGCTTTTGGGCAGAGGAACAGGAATTACCATGGCAATCTGTCCACTGCTAGCTGGTTCGTCACCATGGTAACAACTGGTGCATGCACATATATCTCCTGGAATCTCATTAGAACAGCACTCACAATTGAACTCTTTACACATGGCTTTAAGATAACTGCAATTATAAACAAATTCAGAGTCAAGATTACAAGTTGGCAACAACAGCTGAATATTTTCCAACATGATAGTGTAAAACTGGTTTGCTACTATACAAAGTAAACAATATACTTCAACATGAATATTGTGGGATATTTACGCTCATTTCAGTTCCCCTCTTGCAGTTAATTGCACTCTACATGTTAGTAACACTGAATAAATGGAATGATATGTCAATTTATTTCATAGCTAATACTAACAATAACAATACAAGCAACTTAAACAAAATAAAGGTAAAACCTTCAACTAGTTTAAAACTAAAAAAATATAATTTAAAAAAAATATTAAGGTGATGAACTTTTACACAATATGATTCTTCGCGCAACATTGTTGCGCTAAAAATCGTATCACGTAACATCACTTTTACACACTACCAACTCCGACAAACTTCTGACAACAATGTTGTGAGTTTTTGAACACCATTCAAAAACTTGTAACATGTTGCTGCAACAAAATAGTGCTAAAAGTCGTAACCATGTGCAATGGTACACGATCTCAATTTTTAATGTAACAATGTTGCATGAAAAATCATCCTTCTGTGTAAATCACCTTCAATCATACAGCAAATTTTAAATATTCAGTCCTGTAAGTACTACATGTACAGATAAGAAGGAACAATACAATTTTCCAATGGCATACATGTACATACAACTACACACTTATATTTTTAGACTCAATCTGCATGACATTGTACAGTACTGTTTCATCCTTTGGGGACTCATCAGCTCAGAGGAAAATTTTGAGACTGAAACTCTTCATATTTTTAAATAATTATATATTAAAACACTATATATAAAGTGATACATGTGAGCAATAACAATAAAGATGCATTCTTTAGATTACAGAAAACTAATGTTCAAAAACTTTGAAACATGTGCTAAGATGTGTCCATGGTGAAAATCTTGTTAGTAAAATGTTGAATAAAACAGTTGGATTGTAATAATATGACAGGAGATGTTACTGTAATCATTTTAACTAAAACAAATTAAATCATTAGTACTACATGATTGTACTACCATTGAAATATCATTTTTACTGGTGTAACTACATGTATGGTATGCAAAGTTTGTATATTACATGTAGAGCCCCAACAAGTGATATTATTTATCCAGTTTTTAAGAGCAAAATATTATATTAATCTTGTTACACTTTATAAGAACGATTCATTATAATTTAAAGAAAATTTAAAACAATTTTAGGCTGAATTTACCTAAAATTAAAAATTAAAAATAATGTCAGTAGGACACATTTGATATATTAAAAATTATTCAGTCTCAAACAATAGACATCAACATGAGGCTCCTGGGAATAAAATATAGTTTATATGTTTTATTTTCCAGAGCCAATGTCTATTGTCTGAGACTGAATATTAACATATCAAAATTGGCCTATTAACTTTGGTAAGTTATGTTTTTTATAAATAAAAAATGGAGTATAACAATAAGTGAGAGAAAACAACTATTTTAGTAAACCTTTTTATTGTATCACAAGACTTAAAAAAATGTGGAAAAAAGGCTCACATTAGTCCAGAGAAAAAATAACAACACATTAACATTTTAGTATGTTTCTATTTATGTCTGTGCATGTAACAATATATAAATAACAACAACTTGTATTCATACACATAGTAATACCACTGTTTTTTCAGTTCCATGTGATCTGTCAGAGTTTTTTTTGGTCAGTGACTCAAACTTTGTTTCCCAGTTGCCATCAATCAAACTGGACTCAAAGTTCAGCTTTTTTTCTGACCGCACTTGTGACACCAGTTTTACATGTAAGTTTTTTGGAGTGCATCATTTAAATTTTATACATGATACCACCTTTGTTTTAGTCACTCTGCCAAGAGTTTTAAAAGTGTTTTCAAAGATTGATTAACCATCATTTTGTGAACAATTTGTATATTTAGAAAATTTCTGCATTATTTACAGAATATAAACACACTGATCTTTCCCACTCTAGGCTTTTTAATCTTTCAAAAGGTAGTTTCTGTCATTCTTTTGTTGGAAATAAAACATTGATGAAGTTGAGAGTTGAGATTTCTAGTCACACTTTGTCAACAGTTTGTACATGTATATCAAAGTGCATGTCAAGTAAGTAAGCCACAATTATGGTGGTTATGGTAGCAATGTTGTATAGAGCTCACTAGATTTGTGAATCATGATTGATTACATTGGGCAAGTAGTCAATCAATCTGATGTGCTTTGACTGACAAAATCCCAAAACTAAACTCCAGACTTCAGATTTGTTGTTTAAAAGGTCCTGAACCTGGCAGAGCCAATCAATCATCCATTTTAACTAGATCAATTTTGCAATCGTTTGACCAAATTCGATTGAGTTCAGAAACTGAAACCAGAAAGTTTTGCCAATCGAACACAGTCATATGTTTGATTATGGAGCTTTTTAATGCTGAATGGAGATCCAAGTCACAGTTGCCCTAGTTGCCGATTCTTGTTGACAAGGTTTTATTTGGTTTTACATGTGCTGTTGACTGAACAAAATCAAACAAAATCACACTAATCACTTTGATTCATTTGATTGTATGATAATCAAACTTGCAAAAAACCCAGCATTTACAGTAGCTATATTCAACTGAACAATCAAGTGTCGAAGTGAGTGCAGTTTGACTGAAAAAATATTACATTGTAGGTTTTATTCGACTGGCTATGCCACAATGAAAATGGCACTTGAAAGGTTCTTTTAAATTTTTTTATCAACATCCTGTTAGCATTAAGTCAATAAGTAGTGGAACATATAGATAAATGTACAGCAATGTATGATATTGATAAGCTATATCATATGTTATTTTGCTTGCATGTAAGCTACCAATATTTCGAAAAACAATTTACTTAGTAAGTTATAAGGCAAATGAGCAAAGATTGAGACGACTGTTTTTATAGCGATACCTCACTTCAAAGGTTTTAGATAAGTTCGTAATCTCGCAAGATGAAAACTGTTCCGATTGCGTAATAAAAATACAGTGATTGTCCGAAAATGAAAAACATGGAAGCACTACAAAAGCCTGGGTAATCATGAGCAGCATCACAATTTACATACTATTTTTCTTCTTTTGTAAACAAAATCCAAACAAACGCTGTTCCGTTTATTCAAACTGACATGTGTGACACTGCATAAATGCATAAGAACTTTCTGGGACCAAAAAAAACTGTGGTAATTCTTTAGTAGCCAAGGTCTAGAGCAAAAGCTCACTTCCCATTTTTTTTTCAGAATTTATGTTTTATTCAGATCTAATGGATGACGAGTCATCATCATCGTACAAGTACGAAGTGAAACGAATTGAAGGAATATAATTCCAAATCAACTATTGCTAGTTAATGTACTTACGTTTCTATAGCATTCAGAGAGTTGGAAAGCACATCACAAACCTAAAACTTGGTAAAACAAACACGAACTGTCTGAAATGTGCATGTATATATGTGTGGCAATCTTTGGCTCACACACTTGTTGACATGGGAAACTGGGTTCGATTTACCTAAATAAGTGCTTCATGGCCATATTTGTAGTGTTACCGGAAGTTGGGTAATTGACCAAAGCGAATGCACCTTATTTGGTCAATATATCCATTTTAAGGAACAAACGCTTGGAAGCGTCGAAAGAATATTTTTTGGTCGCGGAAATCTGGCTTGTTTCGTCTGGAAATTCACTGGATTGTCGCTTCACTTTTACATGGTTAGATAATTGGGAGTTTTCTACGTCTTTTAAAAATCGAGAAGTCTCGAAGATGTCTTTGGAAGATCCGTTTTTTGTCGTTAGAGAGTGAGTGTAAGAGTTGTTGTTTGATGTAAATCGTCTTGCCGGCAGCTTTATAATTATATGATATATACATTTAACAATTGTTTCTACTCGACAATTTCAGTTAGTAGATGTATTTGTTATTATCTAAGAGTAGTACATTACTAGAAACTGCGACACGTTGCAGTTCAAGGAAGCTAGCTTGCTTTTGTCTAAGTGTTTATAGCGCGTGGATACGATTTTCAGTTGTCAAAATAGTTCGAAGTCGAGGATGCCGAAAGATGAATGAAGCATTGTGAATGAACAATGCACTTTAAAGCTTTTTAAATTTTTCATAGAAGAGTGCTTGTAACTTAGGAACCTAACGTGGTGATACACCGATCACATCTGATCGTATAATCTACATCTCAAGTTTGTAATACAATTTTTTTAAAAAAGAAAAAACTTGACTCTGCTCAATGCTGTAATCTTCCGAATATTAATATACCCCCCCCCGAATATAATCCCCGAATAAAAAGCCTATTAAATCTGATATCTGATTGCAAGCCCTTCACCTGAATATATGGGCTTATATTCAGAGGGGGTTAAGATCCCTTGGGCTTACATTCTGAGGGGGTCTTGGTAAGTAAACCAACATGTATCTTTGTTCAGATATGTTGAACAAGGTTATTGCCAGTATGTCATAGTCTTTGATGAAAGTTTTGATTACCATATAATGTGTCAACGTGTTAATATTCAGAAGTTTACGGTATGTATATGGAGATGGATTTCTTTGGCTGAGATCATGCAAGAATCAGAAATCACAGTTTTTTGGCTAGTGTGGGTGGTTGACACAGTATCCCTGGCCAGTGCTTTGGCTTTTGAAGAGAGTTATCTACAGTGTCCCATGTAGTATATATTTTTATCCTTCAGTATTCTTTCATATTTGATTGTATCTTGAAGTCATCATTTTGAATTAACATAATTGCTTGTGCTAAAAGTTTACATTTTTTTGTAGTGAAGTCCAAAAGGCAGTTAACAGTGTCAATACACTATACAAAAGATGGCAGGAGCTACTCAACAACCCCCTTACTGTAGGAAAAGATGAGTACAACTGGACGGCAAATGAACTTCGCAATAACCTGAGGAGTATTGAATGGGATCTTGAAGACTTAGATGAAACCATTGGTGTTGTCGAGGCAAATCCTCGAAAGTTTAGCATCAATATATCAGAAATAAATCAAAGAAAAGCATTTGTAAAGCAAACAAGAGACACTGTAAATAGCATCAAAGAACATATGGCCAGCCCATCAGCAAAGTCCAAACTTGAGAGCTCTAGTAGAGAGGTGAGTTTTAAGTGGTATAGGCTGCTCCTTTTTTAAATTTTCAGATAGATTTTTAGACAAAATTTTAGGTGAGGATGATAATAGAATGTTAACGTTTTGATTTCTTTTTGTCAAAGAGTATAAGAGACCAGTTACTGACTTGTTTTCTGGTACCACTTTTTGACTATTATCAATAGTCCCCCCCCCCACCCATGTACTTCTAATGGGCTCATTTTGGCATATATATACAGAACTCTTCTTTCAGATATAACCATTGATCTATAATTACTTTTGTTAATGTGTTTTGAATGATTACGTGGCCTGATACCACTCAATAATTTATAACTTACTTGGTCCAATAAAAAGGTTGTACAGTGTATGTTAAAATATTCAAATATCCAGTGCATCACTAACACAAGATCAATTTTTTTAAGCTCAGAGCTGCCTAACAGTAGTGGAGACTACTCCCAGAAGGCTGGAACAACAGATTTAGAGACCAATATTTCAAAAATTTTCAGAGCAACAAACCCATGACCCCCCCAAGGAAGTTGTGATCATCTCTACAAATCTAATGTGAGGCTGCCATAGTCACCCCTTCCCCCCCCTCCCAAGAAAAAGAGATTTTTCCCTCTACTACAACCCTGATCAAATGTTCTGACATGCATTCGGCAAATACCGGTAACTTATTTCTTAAGTTCTAAAATATGCTATATGTTATTTACACATTTCTTATCTTTATCACACAAAACTAGGAAAACCAATTTCTTGTCCAAATATTAGTTAAAAGATAGAACTGGTGCAGCTTGGTTGATAGTGGTACAACAAATTTACAAAAAATTAAGTTTGTTAACATGATTAACTACTAAGGCCAGACTTTTTTATTTTTTGCTTTATGGATTTTGTTTTTGTCAGCTTCAAATGTAAGGGGTTGGAATGAAAATAAAAATAAAATAGACAGCACAGTTCCACTGACAGTAATTTTGAAAATCAACAGTTTCTTTTATTTATTTAGTTTAAAATTCAATTAGTAAAAGAAAGAACTCAAATTGAGTGCACTTTATTGGCAACCTGCTTCAGGCTACAACCTTTGTCAAGCTTGTGCTAAACTCATAATAAAAGTCATAAAAGTTACAAGTTCTACAGAATATTGAGTAATATACATGAAGAGATTACATTTTATCATGAAGTGTGATGTGTGGTCAGAATTGCACTCTTCCATAAAATGCATACTAGCTGTAAATTTGAATAAAACATCAAAACTGATGTCTAATTTAATTATTTAAATTTAAAGTTTGGGCCACTAAGTAAGTGCTGCTTCCCAATGGCCCAACATCAGTTTTGAGGTTTTATTCTGCCCCCTCCTACAAAGAGATTCAATCTATTGTATTGCATGATTGGTTTTGATCTGTAATACAAGTTGTTTTTTATGGTAAATTTGCCAGGCTTTATTGGGAAGAAGAAATCACAAGCCACAAGACAGATACACACGACTAGACCAGGAAATTGAGCGCTCAAATCAGGCATTTCTTGAGGACACTGAACAGCAACAGCAGGTAATTAAATCCCAATTTAGATCAGTACTAGCTAAATGAAGCTTCATACTAGACAGGGTTCACACTCGCAATTGAACATGAAATTCAAGGACTTTTCAAGAACTTTTGAGGATCTTTTCAAATAAATTCAAAGACCTTGTGCAGAAATTTAAACTTGAAAGTTTTCCATATTATGCTGTAATCATCAAACAGTGCCAGTTTTTCTTCATCTAGTGTTTAATCACTGATTAAGTGAAGAGACAAAGACCTAAATCTTAATTGAGCCTTTCAGCCCAAACACAACTGAAGACGTACATATAATTTCTCCTAAACTGCATCCATGCATTCCCTTTAAACAATTTGGGAGAATTTCACTTTTCATGTTTACTTTAAAAATAGTTTGCTGTATGTGATCAATTCCTTTATTCTCACAACCAAACAACTTATTTTGTATTGATGTTGTAAGGAGGAAACACATGTTGATAATTTTGAAACAAACTAAGTGATTGTTGAAGCCAAAGCTACATAATTATTTCAAGTTAATCTTAGTATATTTAGACTTGTTATAATATATGGTGAACCTTTCTATACCATTTCTATTCAGTTGATGATGAGAGCTCAAGATGATCAGCTAGAGATGGTTGGACAAAGCGTAGGGGTCTTGAAGACTATGGGCCACAGGATTGGTGATGAGATAGAGGAACAGAACTTGTAAGTACATGTACAC
>JANSTQ010158436.1:0-21227 GCA_026167885.1 Bergia puertoricense
ACTTACTTACTTACTTATTTACTTACTTACTTACTTATTTACTTACTTACTTACTTATTTACTTACTTACTTACTTACTTGCTTGCTTGTTCTAATGAGTGCAGTGTTTCTTATATAAAGACGAATGCTGGTCTTATGCTTATGATTATCTCACAACTGTAAGTCACGCTGTAGGTAAACCGGTTCATTAATTTGGTGTTTGCGATTATTTTCTTGATTGACTTCACGAGCGTTTTTTATCAGTTATAATATCAGTTATAATATTGTGGTTTAAGCCGTTTACTCTCGTATATTGATCACTTTATGCATTTAGCATGTAATAAGAAAAACAACAACAACATTTTTTGTATATAAAATTACTCAGTCTGAAGAAAGAAATAATAACATTGCATGTGATCGATAATCTAGATGCAGAAAAATCTAATTGAACCAGATTACCACAATAGTGTTTCCAGATTTATCTGCGAGTGGCCAAAGTTAATAGCTGCGAGGAGTTTAAAGTCGGCTGCATTACACTCGGAACAAACAACAGCCACTAGTCCGTTCCGCAATATCCCAAGTTGCATGTAGGTGGTGCCGTCAAGTAGTAAACGTAGAACGATCCACAGTTACGAACTTGAATGTTCTTGGCATATAGGCAGCATCTACTGGTCGAGCCGCCGTGGCTGAAACAGACCTGTCTTGTAACAATGCCGTCAGAGACTGCAGGGTGTCCCCCATTTAACCAACCTGTGTAATCCGTGTTACAGCGGTGTTCCGGTACACACGAGGTGGGCATCCTGGTCCCAGCGGCGCCCGTGAACCGGTACCAGCCGTTCAGGTAATTGTCGCAGCTGTATGATTGTGACGTGTAATAGGCTTTACGACTGTATGCAGAGAGAGTTTTGTAGCTCCCACACCCTGTAACAAAAGGTTGAAAGTGACTTTTGAAAGACTACAACACATCTAATTTTTTTACCTCAATAACAAATTCTTGTTTACAATGTTTTTTTACGATACTCAACTATATTACCACAAGCCTAGGCTCGAAAAAAATAAAACTGACTTGTAAAGGTAACCAGCCATGTTATTCAACTTTTCGCTGTGTAACCTTTATATATATATACTCTTTTTTAAAACGTTTTATACATTTAAAGAGCCTCTGAACATTTTATAAAACCTAATAACCTACATGAAAAAATTACTCAATTCTGATTGGCTAAAAGAAGAGTAGTTTTTAGTAAACACAGTGCAAAAGTGTTAACACAGTACAAGAAAAGGAAGCAAAATGTTACAGATTACAAATTGGCTCGAAGACAGTAGAACATACTGTACTATACTGTAAACATGTTAAAAACTGTTTTTACCTATCATTATACAGGCCCGTCCGTTACCGTTGTACCCACTGTCACAGCTACAGGTGTATGAGCCCACTGTGTTTGTACAGTTTGCATTTCTATGGCAACTATGGCGATCAGAACTACATTCATCAATATCTGTAAAAAATACAAATAGTAAGAACCAAAAGGAAGAGAAGCGGCACTTTTTTTTAAAAAAAATACGTCAAGAAACGTAGATAGTAGAATGATAACACGAATGGAGTACAAGAAATTAAATAGTTACTCAGCAAGTTAATAAACGACTTATCATGGTATTTATGTTGGTGTCGTTGAACTCCAGAGGGAGGGGGGAGGGAGGGGGGGGGAGGTTGCAGATATGGGGAATATGGCACTTTATTTGGGTTTTACATCCAAAATGAGCCTGTGTAGTGAAGAAAAATTAATGTAATTACGGAGAATTTAATGTTTTCAAGTTACTGTGTCAAAAAAGAGTTTTTAAATAGCAAAAGTTTAATCTGTATTGTTATTAAACACCAATTAACAGCCATTTACTTGATATGAACGTTTGTTTCAAAATGAAAAAGTCAAACAAATGTTTTTTTAATGTCTGAGAATGTTGGTTGCTGAAATTTGGCAAAAACGTTGTACGAGCTAAGTACGCTATTCAGTAAAACTAGGATTGATTATTGAATGCTGATCAATTATTCGTGCAGCCATAGAAATTTTTCATTATAACATAAAGTTGGTAATGGAGTTCTTGGTTTAAACTTCTTTATTTTTAAAGCAACGTATTCGCACACCAGGCTTCTGTAGTTTTATATACACTGACAACAACAAGAACGAAACGTCGATTCTTAGTGAATAGTGCAGTTCTTAGTGCAGTAAAGAACTTTGAGTCCATTTTCACCGGTGGGTAAATTTGCGACGACGTGTGGCAAGTTTTTGCGGGATTTATCGTCTTGCAGTTTTGCAGAACATGCCACTGTCGTTACTGTATTTTCCTCATATTTCCAACTCTTTGCCCGTGAAATGTTTTTGACATATTTCTATGCAGATTAGTCAAATAAACATAAATTGGCATGACCTTCCAGGAAATTGCGAAAATACCACGAATGTTTTGACTTCATATACTCCCTTGACAATTTCAAAATTCTGAAAACGCAAACTGCAAATTCCCGCCAAAAAATTGTTGCGTACTGGACAGTTGTGTCGTAAGTCGACTTCTTAATATACCGAGGAGAATTATAAAATAAGCAGGGAGGTACAGATAAAGATATGTGGCGACCAGAGAAGGAAAAAGCAAGCGCCGTATTCCATATGCTCAAGAGACTCTCAAGAACATCTGGAAGTCCAGAGAACTTAGAACAGAAACGAAGTCGACAATTTTCATTTCCAATGTGGAATCAGTGCTACTGTACGGGTATGTCTCAGTATGGGACATGACGGTCAACAAAGAAAAACCAACAAAAGATCCAAACATTTGTAATGCTTGCGAAGTATCTTTGGGATAAGATGGACAGGTAAAACCACACAGTGATGAACCTTGAAAGGCAGCGGGACAAGAGCCCATCAGAAAACAGATAATAAGAAGAACTAAAGTGAAGTTGGCCATCGAACGTCACACGACAGGCGCTAACGTGGAATCTGAAGGACAAAAGAAGAAGGGAAATAGCTGATTGAGGATTTGAGTGCAGAATTGAAGAGAGCAGGAATGACGTGGACCGACGTAGAAAAAGAGGCGCAAAGTCGGATGCGTTGGAGAACAATAGCTGATGGCCTATGCTCCGCATGGGACTAAGGGCCTTTAATAGTAAGTAGTAGGTACTTGACAGTCGTTGCTCTTTTCTCGCGCCTGCCAAACCACGTTTGAGTACGTTGTCCCATTGTCCTGACAGATGTTGACACTTGCAACGGCACGGTTCAAATACGAGTGGTATTCTAGGACTATGGTGGCGTTTCCTTTTAGTAGCATGGAGTACACCAACATAAAATACTGACTTCAACAAAGAACTTACGCGTACGTACATGGAGTCGATAGTACAACTGACAAAACACTGAACTCAGACAAATTGTCTGATTTATTGTGGATTAAATACGTTCTTCAGTTTCATTTCAAAAGCAAATTTCAAATATGCAACATTCCGGATTGCAACTTATAAAATAATCCTAACAATTAAGTGTACACAACAACAAAAAATCATTTGTTAAAACCGACCTTACAAGACTGCGAATCCTTGTCACCTGAAAATTGCTTCGGCCTACTACTCTAGTTTTCAGCTAAGTTCCCACTTCTGCCCTCTTTGCCTAAGAGCTTTGTAGGCAAAGACAAGGATGAAGGATGAAGTACAAGCCAACTGATTTGTCAGCCCGGTTCAAGATTTGACAAGAATCATCAGGTCTGTAGAGAGGAGGGGGGGAGAGGGGGGAGATGCGAATTCATCAGCCTCACCTCGGCCCCTCAACGGCCCTAAATGCCCCACCTTGGTCCGACCTAAGTTAAAACTTAAAACATGGAGCTTAAAACACGACATTAATTTAGTTTGGTCCACTGTAATCGGTTAGCCTATTAATAGCTTACTCCTCTTAATCTCAGGTTGACCAAGATGTCAGAAAACTTGGATTTCTTTAAAGCAGGAAATTTTCCTATTTTTACTGAAGCCTTCCCTACTTAATTTTATGTTTCTCGTCGATAGGCTTTGTCCAAGTTAGGTCGGCCGGTCGAGAAAAAAAGAAAGTTACCAGTTGTAGTGTCTCAAACGTTAGAAGTAGCTAAACTCAAGCGGATTTACCGTCACAGCATACTTACGAATAAGTTGCACACTATCTATTGTGTTAATTACGTGAAAACTGAATTTTATATTAGAAAATACTTTCATTTAGTGGTGAATAGAAATTATAACAAAGCTCAATGGCTAGCCATGATGTTGTTTAATGTTTCAAAATTCATATTAAATCCCGTTTATGCACATAAGTTAACTAATCATATTCAACACGCGTTCGTTGGAAAAATATGTTAAATAGAATGTGAACTCCTTGTATGCCAAAGGACACACCCTAATGGAAAAATTGTGGAGTTGTCCATTTTCTCTTTTTACTCAAACCCTTACGTTTAGAATGAAAACAACCAACAGTAAATAGAATACACTGTCAAGTACCGTACCAGTACAACTGGAGCCATCACCAGTGTATCCAGAGCGACAACGGCACTCGTAAGAACCAATCGTGTTGATACAATCGGCGTTGACGTCACATTTACGGAACAGGCACTCGTTAATATCTGGAATAACAAACATTCAAACAAATCAGTCGTTTTGCGCTTTTAGCCTATAAAATAGCTTCATATGAACATGTGCTGTCAATTTGTCTATAATCAAATCAATCAAATATTCATGCCAGTAAAAGTTCAGTTTATTTGTCTGTTTGTTTGTTTGTTTGTTTGTTTGTCTGCTAGTGTGTGCGATGTTAGCTCAATTGATAAGATTGGGACTGCTAACTCCAAGGTCCCGGGTTCGATTCCCTGCTCGGCCATGGAGTTCAATTATACCAATGACCTTCTTTCGCCACACCCTCCTTCGAGAGGGACGTTAAACCGTTGGTTCCCCGTATGGATAAAGAACCTTCTGTGGATATGCCATCTGGGTAGTGCCATTATTATTATTATTATTTATATTATTTACCTACGGCACCCTCAGTTAGCGTTTGATATAATACCAATTGCAACTACATTAGACTACCCATGAAACCTGAGGATTGTTGTTAGATTGGTGTATCATTAAAAGTTACTTTTCTTTCTCAGAGGAATACTGTAACAGAGACACCAAATAATAATGTCCTGAAACAATAGAACAGAATCAAAGTATACTCAGAATTCTTGCTTTGCATCACCTGCTGACGGCTCAGTTCTCGCATGAATGTGTCGAGAACGCTACAGTATTTTTTGTGCACAACATTAGAAGGTAGGAATTAATCAAACATCTTCAAATGACACGCCCTTGTGGGCAGAATTAATCAATACAACACCGAGATACAATCTTCAATAATCAACTCACAGCTAATTGATGAATGCCGTCGAAGCTAAAGCTCTTATATGACACTGTGACTAACATTTCATGGGGAGTTATAGCTCTCAGGGCAATTGTTAGGGGTTCCATTCTAATCTCGGCTTTATTTTCTGCTGATAAAAGTAGTAGAAGATCCAAACTGCAGTTTCAAACGTCCACTGCAGCTTCGACTAGATCGGAACAGCAGCTACTAGCTCAAAAGCTGTTATCCAAAACGAGTGAACTACAAGCCACACTTTACCTTACCAATTGCAAACAAAAGCTTCGCGTGTTATGAACAAAAGAAAAAGTAAACAACGAAACAATGAAACAATAAAAGCTAATTGACTATAGCAACTTAAACCAACACGCGAGTTGAAAGAAGCCGAGGTTTGGAAAGTTTTTCTTATGACAGAAATTTTGCCCCGTGACGACAGCATAATTGCCAAGCAGTTTCGTAAACAATATCATGCACACTTTATTTATGTTATTCTTACCAGTGCAGCGGTATCCATTCCCACTGAAACCGGACTTGCATCGACATGTGTACGATCCCACTGTGTTTGTGCAAATGGCATTTCTATCGCAGTTGTCTGACAACCCACATGCATTAAAATCTAGGTGTACAGAACACAACAAAGCGCTATTGTCAAAACAACACGATAATTTTTGTTTACTTAAACAACAATAAAAACAATAACAATAACTTTGAACACGTATAATTGCATAGGTAAGTTTGTAACACATATAGTTGTGAAGGTATATGTTTAACATGTACAGTTTTGTAGGTACCTTTGTAACATGTATAGTTATGACACTCGTTGCATGATACGTCATTCCAGCGGTACCTATTTTTCATCCCCACCCCCGCTCCCAGGGTATGCACACAGTCCTGGTCGTTGAAATTGTTCGGTTGATTGGCAGCCCAGAAGGTGAAGGTAGTGCGATCATCACTTGCCCAGCGGAATGTCCCTTCCACGCTTCGGTCGTTTAATCCTATCCAGGCTTTCTCTCCCGCGTGGCGATGTTGGATGTACACATTCTCTTCCTGGTTATGAACCGAAACTAGATGAGCCTGCGATTTAATACACTTTCCTTCAGCGGCTATCCACGAAGTACAAGTGGAGTAAGTGTTGTAACAATAGTCATTGAAGAACGTCCAGCCCGTTTCGCAGATTTCTAAAGAACAAAAACAACCCATGATATCAAAAAATATTTCGTTCAAGTTTCAGAAGACAGACAATTGGTATTTGAAAACTAATGAAAAAGCTGTGATCTTAATTTTAAACACCTTTTATAAGTAATTCACTAAGCTATAAGCTATCTAAAGATAGTTGAATCTTGGCAAGATGCATGCAGTAATTCTTTGAAGTTACAACACCAAAAACCAACTTTTCTATTGCCTACAACAAATAATATGATATATTTTAGTTTTGGCGCTAGCATCAAGGAGAGTAGCAGTGTTCTGTATTCCAATAAGTTTGTTAGTTTCGCAGGAGGGGAGGCAGTAGAGTAGGCTGTTACAGTGATAAAGGTGATATAGTATGAAATGATGGACATCTTAGTCTACGTTTTTTGAGCTGTATTTTTCTTGTAGACCTCATTTACTTGCTAACTAATATCAAACTATTTAAAAAAAACCAAAGGAATTTCACAAATGATGCAAAAATTGAAGGCTATTTGATGTAGAAACGAGTACTAAGTTCTCGACTATTGACAAAATTGGAAGAAATTTCCTTAGCTTACCCATACTTATAATATGCAAACACAGTTAAACCTCGCATGAATCTGAATAATAAATATTTCTTCTTTCATCGTTTGGAAGGTTATAGTAATTATTAGTCTGCCGTGATCTATTGAAAACACGCAAATCTGATTGGCTCCTGAGCGTTATTTAACCGATGATATACAACTAAGTCACTGCGCGCGTCACTCACATTTTGGCGCCATCGTGGCTCGTTAGCACAAACTTTGATCAGATAATCTGAATTTACAATTTTATATAAACATTTGACAAGCTACAGGCAACAAGTAATGGCTATATCGCTTTAAAAAGCCCAAACTTCTCCGGATTAGAGGCGTTCAGGGGACGTCACTCTTTTGTTCACAATAGATAGTATAATAGGTTAACTATCCGTGATCTATAAAACAAAATAAACGTAACTCTCGTACACGAAGAAGCGCAAAACTATCAAAAACCATGAACTGACGTAACTACCTACCTGGAATAACTGTGTAAGACACGGACAGGGGATCATAACGGCTTTCATACAGCTCTTTGATGCAGACACGAAACATAGTTGTGTTGAGATACTACTCAGAAAACAAAGAAATTAATATTAGGTTTGCTAACAGGACTATCAACTTGTGATGTAGAAAAGTATGAGTGACGGTTAAGACATTTGAGACACTTTGGAAAGTTTTAGTAGCAAAGTGCGTAGAGGACGTATATGGTACGTCGTGCTATTTCTGACGAAAGACGAATCTTCTGAGCCATGCGGAGTCTTGATTGAACATAACTTTACATTTAAATAAATCAAGGTTTATCTATTGAGCTATTTTAACCCATTCAACAAACATATAATTGGTATCTAAACTTGTATTTATAGGTTCTTTAATACCTCAAGCCACGCAGTAAATCCGTTGTGGGCTGGGCTCAAATTTCCGTTTCCAGTTGAGTGATTGGCGGTAATCATGACCAGCGGTGTTACGTTGTATGTTCTCCACATTCTTATGTCCTGTCACAGGGAACAGCGTTTATAGAATGATCAAATGTTGGGAAGGAAAGCATTTTTTTCTTATGTTTTCTCATCTGTAATGGACCATAAAATAGATCGATGGAAGTGAAAGCTTAGTGGATTAAGCAACCGACTTACAAAAAAGGACTGGAATGAGCGCAATCTCCTTTGGAGGGGAACAGGAGCAAATATCCAGGCAAAAAAATTTAGTTTTCTGTCGGATAAGTTGATAGTGCGCTTCTTTTATTTCTTCAGATCACCAGAGGCACTTTTTAGTCTAAGTTGATAAGTAAATCTTGACTTACTTCATTATAGTATGCTACCGATAGCAGTACATCAAGACAGCTAGCTCAAAAAATTTTCCCCGTGTAATAGTGCCGTAGCACATCCCAAGTCCAACGTTAACTGTGGTTTATCAAACATTTCAACTAATGGCATTCGTTGTCATTCCATGTGTGCTCTTTTTACGACCACTATGAAATCAAATGTAACTTTGAGATTTTCAAAGTTTTTCGTTTTAACATTCCCCGATAAGAGTGTTTTTACTTTGTCTACAATCATCGCTACTGAAATGTAACGTGATATGTAATACTATGCATTTTGGGTAACCTATGAACATTTTAAAGAATTTTGTTTTCTCTGAAACAATTCTTACTTTATCTTGGCAATTAAGTGTGTCAATAGTAACAAACTTCTTCACTGAATATGGAAGATTTCGATTAAAGGAAAAAGAAGTTTTATTAATTCTGTTGTTGCCAGGGTAACATCTGAAAATCCTAGCTTTGGAGGTCATTAAAGGGGTGATCATAGCTTCCTATTTCATGTAGTTGATAAAAAGATGTTCCACATATTGCTTGGGCCAAGGCTGACAGAGCTAAAAATGCTGATGCCTAGCACTTACGTTTTCTCATCTTTTATACTTTCTTTTACAGGGGATTTTATTTTATTTTGAGATCTGACAAAGGGTCTTATAAATGGACAACTTTTTTTGATTGGGTAACCTATTTACAACTTGTAGTAGTATACCTTGCAGAAGGATTATATTCTGTTTACAACAGTAGTATACTTTGCAGAAACATTATATACAACAGTAGTATACCTTGCAGTAGGACTATATTCTATTTACAACAGTAGTATACCTTGCAGAAGGCGTAGTTGTCAATAGCAGGAGGAGGACTGGAGTTGGGGAAGTACACGGACCCGCTTTCAGAGAATAGCGGCCTTTCTATCTCCGCGAACGCCAGCCAGCTCTGAGAAAAGAAACTTTTTAAATGTATAAAATGTTGTGTCATTTTCTTGACAATTATGCCTCTCGCTGCTTTCTTATATTACTATAACCGTTTAATGCATTTGAAAATACCAAATAATAAAGCACTAAATAGTAAAAAGAACTGTTGTTTCATGCTCATTTTTACTTAATCGTTACTATCAATTAGCAATGATTAATACTGTAACGCAAGAAAACTTTTCTTAGTTACACAACAACATAAACTGGCGTGACTATTGTCTGAGAGTGACTGCAGTGTCAGTCTGCTAACTGACAGACAAACAAAGTTCTCGTGCGGTGGGTTAACAGTGTCATTAGCGTTATTGTACACAGAATTGGAATGACTCTCATATGAGCATAACTGTGGTGACAGTTTAGCAAATTTAAAAATGTTACCGTTGCTTATGCGTGCATGTTACAAAAAGCGCTTCTCGCACTTATGACTCCCTAGAATTTGCGCGATAATAGCATCATTGATTGACAATTTTCAGTGAATTTGATATGCAGTAACAAAAGCTTGGCCAAGAAATAATCGTACAATAACTAAAAGCACGGCTGTAAACAAATCATGTCTGTAGTACTAACATGACTCCAAAGTAAACACGACTGCTGTCTCAGCCTAACAACCGTGTAAATGGTGCAACGTTTGTCAAAGTGTCAGTATAAGATATCAGCATAGAATAAGTTTCTATTAGCGTGACTCACAACATAGATGTCCTCGTGAGCTCCGTCAAAGTTCTGCAGTTCACGAAGACAAACTTTAAAAGAACGTTTTGTCACGTCTTCCGTCCAAATAAGGGCCGCGTCACGCTTCAGTCCTGCGTGGTGGTGTTCCGCTGTTACTATGACAACTGGCGCAATACTAAACTTGCCCTGTTGGGAGAGAACGGGCATGATTTGAAATGGGTAAAACAGAGGCAGCGCTAAAAATTATCTTCAAACAACCACAAAGTAAACGGATTTTCACAGAGCCAATTAAACGAATACCTATCAATGAAATCCCACACGGAGCGTTTCTTAATGATTACAAAACAAACTCGACATCTGTGTTGCCATGCAAAGAGGTTT
Source organism: Bergia puertoricense (assembly GCA_026167885.1). Classification (NCBI taxonomy): domain Eukaryota; kingdom Metazoa; phylum Cnidaria; class Anthozoa; order Zoantharia; family Parazoanthidae; genus Bergia; species Bergia puertoricense. Next base: position 10,433 of record JANSTQ010158436.1, read on the forward strand.
TCAGCCTTGCTGGTTTTACTGCTTGCACAACCTATGGTCCAATGTTATCCAAAGCTCCCCACAAACTTCGTAGAAAACGTTTGTTTATGATCGCAAAGCAAAATCAAGCCAAGTCGTGAATACCATTATCAAATTGTGTTAAAAAAGAGAACCATTTGGCCAATTTAGATCGGATTTGTTTTCCTTGTGATATCGTGGTCAAGTTTTGGAATTTCGTAGAATTGTGTTTTAAATGGTTTGAAAATTCAAGCAACCGTTTATCTTTCGAATGAAAGCGCAAAGCTCCTACATGGAAAACCAATTCATATTTCCTAATTGCAAATTCTTAATCAGAAAATTTTAAATGTATCAGTGCAGTTAACTGACACATGCCTATTTTTTAAGCAATTACAAAACTCGCTTCTCACCGGCGGTAAACTGACGGTCTCACACTCTGTACCAGTCCACCACTGTTGAATGCGTGTTTCCCCACTCACTGCCCCCTTAGGAGCTCCTTGGTATACCATCCAATCTACTGCTGCAATTCCCCGAGACAAACGATCTCCACGGCCCGCTTGTGCAACACACACGTCAAAACTGTCGAAGTTCATATTCTCCGTCCACGTCACAACAGGATCGTGGACAAACGAACTTGATGTGGTGTTGAAGTGATTGACAGTTACCTGCACTTGGAGGGGTTTATCTGGATAAAAGGTGTAAGGTGCCAAGTTCACAGTCTCGCAGTGCACCTCGGGGAATGGAACAAAAGCCATTTCCTGTCGTCCTTTCTGCGTTGGAAATCCTTGAAAAGCAGAAAAAGTTAATTGTATTAAACAATCATTCATATAAGTAGAAAAGCATAGTTTAGTGAAAATGATTGTGTCGGTGTGCAAAAGTACCTCCCGAAAAGGTATTCTTATTCAAAATAATAGACGCCACTTCTCAAAGGATGCACACAAAGCACACTGGGTAAAAACACACATATACATAAAAATACATGTACATACACGCGGACATACGCACATGCATACACACACACACATAAACACACGAACCGGATAGAGATGCACAATTGTACTTATACGCACCCTTGAGGTGTTTGGCTCCCGTAATCCAAACACAATAACTTAGTCGATTTTTAGTTTCAATTCAAATGTACCAATCACGATTCAGAAAGCTGCAAACGTGTCGCCTTAATTCGACTCTGCTTGAAATGAAATTTAATTGAAGGGAAATCAGAACAAACTTCAGAGCAGCGACAAATAACAGACAGACAGACAGTCAGACAGACAGTCAGACCGACAGACGGACGGACAGACAGACTGACGGACAGACGGACAGACAGACAGGCAGACAGACGGACGGACAGACAGATACACAGACACAGACACACAGGAAGATAGACAGATAGAAAGCTAGAGTTAGATAGATAGATAAATAGATAGAATGAATGAATGAATGAATATCCTCTATTTAAACTCGTTTTTTCATTAATTATACAATAACTGCTATCTACGAAAGCCGAAATATTTACAACAGATAGAGCGACAGACAGACAGACAAATAACAGAAACACGGTGAATTCATCATACCCTCACAACTGCCTGGATGGTAAAATGTGTAGTTGGTTTGTAGCCGACACGTCTCTTGTTCATACAAACACTTGTTGTCAAACGTCGTGCCATTGGATGAACATACGGGTTCTTTATATGACGGACAACTGTCATAGCACACACACCGCGGGTCATAAGGTCCGAAGGCGCGACAAAAAGCAAAGTAATTACAGCTTACATTGATGCATGGGTCGAGGTCTGGAAATATTAGAAAAAAACGTAGATGAGAAATCCTTAAATTTTTATTTATGAGTTTGTTTTTTAACTGTTCACTGAGTTCTACAGCCATCGTTTATGCATTGTAGAGCTTGCGCCTGACTTACAGTTGAAGTGTGTGATGAGATAAAAAGCTCTGCAAGGAAAATTGAAGAACGTAAATCTTTGAAAAAAAAAGCGCCTGTGTTTATAGCTTTATTTTCAAGTTTTCAAATATTTGAGTGTAGTAAGTCTCTAAAGCTTGTTTCGACAAAATAAAATTATAAAAAAACCAATGCCTAAATGAAGATGGGGTCAGCTTCTGCTACGTGCCCACAAACCTAAACAGTTTCGTAGTTATAGCTCAACCCCAAAACTAAAAAGGTAGACTAACTTTCTTGGGAAATATTTCTAGAGTAGAAATTCTAAGTGAAAAGAAAGGGGATTCATTATTTGCTTAATGATTCGTATCGATCATACGAACCAGAGTGTCAAAATTTGCTTTGAAAGAAATGTGCAGAAATAAAAGACTACAAACGATAATGTGCCTCAGTTCAACCAACCTCCCATAGCAGCGTAATCAACAGTTATCGGGTCGTGTTTACTTCCATATCCGGTGTAATCCACGACACACACCTCGAACTTTCGAATGTCGACGTACTGCGGAGAGTGAATTTGAAAAGTAATATTGTAAAAATATATAAATGCTTTGTTGTGTGGTTTTTCAGGCCCGAGTCAAAAACCATGCAAATTAGTTCGAGGAGTAAATAAATAAACTTAAACACAATTATGCCAATATTCTAGGTTAGTTATGTAGAACTAGAAGAACATATTTATAACGCTCAGAAGTAATTATTTGGGATATTTCAGTACAGCACTTCAGTTTACCACATTTAAATCACCATATTTGTTTAGTAGTGTTGAACGCTAAAACCTTCCTGGGTGCCCTTTCACCGTACGTCTTCATTGCCGCACATAACCATCTTAATACTTACGGCCAGCTCCCATTTTGCCTTGTAGCTCAATTAGTAAATGGTGACAAAAGCGGTCACTTAATTTGCGGAGACAGTAATTTTCAAATGTGGTAAGTTGAAGTCCTGTGCAAATATCCAAGTAATTCCTTCTGAGCGGTATCCCAGGAGAGCAAATGGGAACATATACGGAGAAACAAAAAAAAATCGATCTCCAGAACAGACCACAAGTGAAAAACAAAGGATCATACTGTTCAACCTCTCAGGCTATTCACATGAATACGTGCAAGTTTGCAGAATCAACTTACACCTAGGATGTAAAGAAACTCACAGAAAGAAAGAACAAACATTTATTTTCAAACACGGAACCGTACCTTAGGGTTAGGGTTCACGGAATCATTGAATGGTTTTCATTCACATACTGACATAGTTTTAAACATTTTTGACCAATCAGATGCTCTGAAAACCCACCAATGGCACAATTTGAGTTTTCGATCCGCGTTAATATAATTCCCAACCATCCCTACAAATTATCATCTCCTCTGACAAAGACCTAACTTTTGAAACAACAGCTTTACAACCAATCCTATGACGAAAAACGTACAATATCAACTGTCTGTCAGTTGTTGATCAAAACCCCATAATGAACTTGCTCGCCCAAGCAGAAAAAAGCGGTTGTTCAAAAACTAGTCTTCCAGTGTAACAGTAAGTGGTTGACTTTGACAAAAGCATACTATATTGTAGAATTTGAAGTTCCTCTCGTCAAATTAATTTCATAAGGGAAGGACATACACAGAGACAAAAACACACACAAACCGATGGATCGTCTTCAATTATTGCCTGGTCGCTGATGATATTTTTTCAAGCGTGACACCTACCTCTACCCAGGCGGTGATGGCATTACATTGCGGTGACAAAGAATTTGCTTTACTCCTATTATAGCGGTGTTTAGCCGTTATCATTACAACTGGGGCAGCGTAGAAATCCTCTGTGAAGTTTACGGTCTGTTTTAAAGGATATAAGCTGTGTGAGTGAGTGCAATGAAGTGATTTTTTTCTCGATCGTTGTCTTGAAGTGATCTAACTGTGTATACACTCTGACTAGGTAACTCAAACAGACAATAGTGAATAACAATAAGATTTTTTTTAAAATGAAAAATTTAAAGGATTTGCAACAACGTTAACGCGTGCAAATGCTTTATAATCTGGTTTTAGTACTATGTTCGCTTTCTATAGTGTAAATCGACCGAATTATCAAAGCCTCTTGCTGATATCTAAACACTTCGGGAACCGGTTGCCCGCGAGCTTTCGTTTGTCTTAATAGTTCACCATTTAAATGTATTCATATGTTCCTACTTAAATTTATAGGTTTTAAGGCCCGTAATTACTTTTTGTCAGAAGAGGGTAAAAGGCTTTTGGCTAAAAAAATATCATAAAACCAACTGCTGACCTGGCAAAACGCGTAGTTATTGACGCTGGGTGGCGCGCCCTTGTTGGAGAACACGAGGCTGGAGGAGTATGTTGCATTCTGGAACGAGTCTGTATAGGCGAACCAGTCCTGCAGGACAAGGAGAACGGAAGGACATTTGCTTATATTGAATGGAAATAAGCCTGTTTGTTAAATTTAACAATAATGTACAACACTAAAGAATAACAAAATTTCTTAAATAGATTTATTTAGTTAAAGAAATCTTTCAAATTAAGCAAGTAACTGATCCTAACTTAACAGACAATCAAATTTACTTCTGACTCAAAGTTACGTATAAATAATTAGGGACGTGGGATGTGTACACTAATCAGTTTTGTTCATGAATTGTGCGTGAGTGTGTGTATATATGTGTGTGTGTGTGTGTATGTGTGGGTGTGTGTGTATGTGTGGGTGTGGGTGTACGTGTGGGTGTGTGGATGTGTCTGTCTGTGAAAGCTCGTGCGTGCGTGTGAGTGTATGTGTGTGTTTGACTGAAAGTTTAATTAATGACCGCAGAAGGTGACAAATATGATAGAAAATAACTTTAAAAGCTGTCAATACACTTTGTGCAAAAAGGGGATCACAACACCTCTTCTGTTGTTTTCAATAACACAGTGTAAAAATAAATCAAAGTTTGGGCCCTAGTTGCAAACAATGAAAAAGTCAAGATAACGCATACTGATTCCTATAGCCCTTTCTCTTACCATGCCAAACTTTAGACCTCGCTTAGCAAAAATAAATGAATTAAAAAAAGAAAAAGAAATGCGGCAGGTGCATAATGGTCTGTTTATGTATTTCTGTGAGCATATTTGGTAATGATCAGTTTATTGAGTTTATTACCATATATTGAATATATATTATTACAAAGAAAAAAAGATGTAACAAATTTACAGGTAATTGATACTCAGAAGTAGTAAAGGAACTAATCTAGGTTGAGTAGCAGAGAACGTAATCAATTTCAAAATAAGTTACAGCTGTCGTTTTATTGGTAATAATTAAATATGAGTTTGAAAGGTGTATGAAGATATAATTGTAAAATGTATGAAGATGTGACATCTTGTCAGAAATAAAGAAAAAAAACCCCATGTTGTACAGTGGACACATAGATTAACTTGTTTTTTCTTTTTTAAGTATAGGATTCTGGAAAGGATTCTTTCACTTCTGTCTTAAACGATTTCAAAGAAAAGCTTTTGAGATTTTCATCAATTTTATTCCAAAGAGAAGGGCCAGTGAATTTAATACTACTGAATTTCCCATAATTTGTTTTTATGACTGGGGCGCAGTAGCTGGATCTGTAAGCTAGCCTGGTTCTGTACTGATGAATGGATGATACACTCTGGAAGAAGTTTATAAGAGCATTTTGCAATTTGTTGTGATAATAACGGAACATAAATAAAACATTGTGGACATAAATAAGATCTTTAAATTTAATTAGCTTTAGTTTTGCATATAGTGGGTTAGAATGCTCATCTGGTTTTGAGAAAGTAATAATTCTTATAGCCTTATTTTGTAATGTGGTAATTGGTTTCAAAGAGGATTCATATATGTTACCCCATACTGAGATGCCATAGGTTATGAGAGAATATACAAAACAGTAATAAAGCTGAGTTAAAATCTCAATAGACACAAAATATCTAATTTTTGAGAGGATTCCAATCAGGGGTGGTAATGATTGATTAGTGGACTCACCACAGCAAGATTCTCATGTGCTCCGTCAAAACTCTTTACTTCTCTCATACACACTTGGAAATGATCCTCCGCTTCATCCTCGACCCAAACGTTAAACCCGCTCTCCTGATTACCAACCTTATCCTTTACACTTCCAAACACGCGAGGCTGTTTTGAAAAGCGCTGTTGGGACACCAAAGTTTGACATTCATCAACAAAAAATGAATAAAGATAAACGTTTACAAAACTCTTTTAACAAAGAAAGATCCTTGAAGTAATATTTCTAGAATTCATGTTATACGCAATGTACCAGAAAGCTCCAAACAGTCGTGTTATATTATGTTTGTTTTATAAAGTTAATAGGCAAAATAATATGCGGACAGTCTTCGGAAATCTTCGGAAAATTGTTGAAAGTGTTCTGAATCTCATACAACAAACACCTTCAATTTTGTTTTAAAGAAAATCATTTAAAAAGTCCTTGACTGTTTTTTAATGTTTTTGATAAAACTTTCCGATTTCTTTGGAAAATCTTCGGAAACGTTAACCTCCCAAAATTAATGAAAAAGCTCTCAAAAACCATTTGAAGGCTCTCACAAATTTTCGGAAAAATTCAGAAATTTTCGAGAAATCTTGGGAAGTGTTCAGAATTTAGTGAATTAAAGATGCCACTATTGTAATCCAGCTAAAGTTTTAAAAATATCAAAGGATAATCAAAAACCTTTTTTTTCTCAAAATTAGTAACACTTGAAGTCATAGTTTCTGTATATTTTGAAAACGGAAACTCAGTGCAATCCAGCGTTGACACCATGGCTTGATCTGGACCACTTTGAGAAAATACACCAGATAAAATATTCGTGTAATATATGTTTCAAAAAGGACGTACGAACCTGAGGAAAATCAACGCGTTTACATTGTGTTCCAGCGGTCCATTTATCAAAATCCACGCTACCATGTTGGGTTCCCTGTGGCGCGTCTTGGAAAGCAAACCAGTTTACCTGTGCAGTGCCATTAGATCCCTTGCCAAACTCCAGGACACAAGCGGTGAAACCTCGAGAGGTGACTGTCTTCACCCACACAGACGCTCCCGATCGACTACCGGCCGACGTATGACCAAATGAGACTAAAGCCTTTATGTTTCCATTGCCGCTAAATGCGGAGGGAAATCCAACTCTCTTGCAGGCGTACTGATTTGGGCCAGCGGTAGTGATGTTTAGTTTACCACTCTTAATAGCACCTACAAACAAAAGACAAGTCATTGTTCAGTCTTTTAAAGAATGAAAAAGTTGGCAATAGTTTGAGTTTGTCATGACCATTATATTAGAGAAAAGGTTAAGTGTTCTGTCTCAAATGCACTTGCCGCTCCACCACTCAGATTACATTGAATCGCAGCAACTTTAAATATCTTTTATGGCAGTGTACATACTTTTCGCTACTAAAATTACTACGTTTTCGCTACCGAATTTACTACGTTTTCGTATCAACTTTCGAACAACAATTCTTGCATTTTGTTTTGCTGCTTCAGTTAAACTGCTGCTTAGATACAAACTAAATGTTCTTTAGCAACAATGTAGGAGCTCATGGGAGAAATCTACAGGGGGCGTTGGTCTGTTCAGTTAACTTACTACTTTCACAAACCAATGTGTCGGTTTCGTCAACGAGACTGAGACGAGTTAAATTGCATATTCAGTCCACGAATCATTTTCAGAGCTTTGCTCATCCATGCCGGATGGAAGCTCTTCGAATTACACAATTGCCTTTTACAAAAAACATATCTCGTCGATCTTCTCTCTGCGTGCTGTCTCTGAAAATCTATTCAAGCACACTGATAGCAGCATCAGTTAAGTTATACACAGTTTAAGAAAATGGAAAAAACTCAGTTATTTGTTTAAGAACTCTATCGGTGGTAGGAGATTCACTTAAGAACTGACCTGATGCGGAAGTAGCAAAGACAAGAAACAAGAGATAGAGAATTGTTGTTTCTCCCATGACGTCTTGCAGTTCTGAAATAAGCTAATATGCAAGTACCGGGGACTTTAACCACCGAGCCACGTGACCTCGATAACAGCTTGTAACTTTACCTTTCTATTGTTTTGTCAAAAGACAATTGAAAGTGTGTGACAGAATTTCAGACACACATATATAGTATGTCAAATATGTAGACTTCAAAGGCCCTTGTGAATTGGCAAGTTTAAGTGCAGCTTGACCAACCATTGGCTTTTTATCCCTTCGAGTAAATAAAAGGTGAAATGATTGATAGTTAAATAATGTTGAAGCCTTTTAGAAAGTTCTTTTGATTCTGAACCGTTCTCTTATTTTCTTTGTCAACCACATTAGATCAAACGCCTGAAGTCTGTCTGTGTTCAGTAAGTGTCAACAGAAGTTAAACTGGGAAGGGGGGAGGATTCGACGCCAGAGCTCTCAAACTTTGACCTTACATTTGTGTCAAAATTTGCTTGGATTTATATTTTATTCATGAGCAGTTTGTGTTCAACTGGTGCAATTGAGTTTGTAAGAAAACGAAACTCTGTACCGCATTTATGTCAAAGTTGCTATAAAATCAACTCGCAAACTTTGACATCCTGTTATATATAGGAGCACAAACCATTAGCCACCCAGTCTTGAGACCGTCTTTTACTGACGACTGGATCTTGGAAGCTCATCCCCCTAGCTACCCAGTCTTGGAAGCCGCCTCCCCCTGGCAAGCCAGTCGTGATCGTTAATACATGTCGCAGCACATCGCTCCAGTAAAGATGTTATAAGATGCCCTTGAAAGACAAGCTCGGGTTCTGTTAAAAGATCTGTAAATCATCTAGATCTTCTTAATTAAAATACAAAAGGTGAATTAACCTTTATCCACAATCTTGTTTTCGTGATCACTATGTTTGTTTCAAAATGTCGTAGTCCTTTTCAGAAAGAAGAAAAATACTGTTTCTTACTCACATTTATGCTTCCCTTTAATTTGATGTTTGTGATTTTCTTTTTACAAATAAGCAGCGGATAAGAGACGGCTTCAGAAGTGAAATTTAAACGCGGAAGTAAGCAAAAATATGTGAAATATCTCGTTTTGAGACGGTGTGATATAAGTAAGCTTAACAAGGAGGTTCTTACTGCAGGATCGGAGAATTTAGGAGGGCAGTAGATAATCACAAGAGTGGTGATATATCCGGGAGCTTGACCTTGTAGGGACTTGTGGGTGATGAGACGAATTTTAAAGCGGATGCGAAATGCAACGGGAAGAGCAGTGCTTTTAGAATGGGACTTAGGGGTGATATGAATAAATCTGTGTGTGTGTAGACGGGCTGCTTCATTCTGAACACATTGCCACTGGAGTCGGTTTATGAAATACTTAGGAAGACGATTAAGCAACTTTAATGTAATGAAGACATGTGTAATTATTTCTGTGGTATGAAAGGTTAAGTATTTGCGGATCTTGGCAATATTTCACAGGTGAAAGAAGGTTATTTTAAAAGAGATACTGACAAGGGGAGCCATTGTAGAGTATTGATCAAACAATACACCAACGTTTTTAGCAGAGGGCGATGGGAAAATGTCTTCGCCTGACCTCCTTGTTTCAATCTGTACCCCCACGATTTAACAACTTTTAGTTTTAAAGAAGCTGTGGTTGAAACATGGAGGATATCAGAAGTATAATAAGTTCTTATCTAGATTCAGTTTAAATTTCTATATACTTTGACGGTTTGTTTTGCCGACCCGAGCTTATCACAAATGCAACGATACAAAAACAAGTGTTAGCAACCACCCACTGATTGAGGTCACAAATGCATGCTTCAATTCATTGATGCGTCATGGTATATGTTTTGTATTCGATTTGTTTCTACATTCGTGGCTCAGAGTTCAATTTACAGCTTTTCTGTGTCGCTTTAAAATTTCAAACTCAGTTGTTGTAAATTTCCAGCCTACTGGTGGCAAGTAAAACTGAACAGACAATGTACAAAATTGGAAAAAAGCGTCATAAAACTGCCGACTTTAATTTCAGATTTTATGATAAACCTTTGATCTTCTCTGGCTCTGAGCTCCAATCCACAGTATGATATCGTTAATGTTGATTGATCAAAACTGGGTTGACCTTTTAAGATATTTGGTGTATTCGTGAAGACAATCTGGCACAAGATTAAAGCCGACACTGAACTATCTAAAGATAGCAACCCACGAATTGTTTAATTTTCATTTAAGTAGTGAAAAGTACTGAAACCTGTTCCTTCGTTTTGGTAATATTTAAACTTTTTAGCTGTGAAAGCTAAAGCTCCGATTTCCAAAAGGTGTATAGCGGACGAGAACGTGAATGTTTTCATTTTCTACGGTACATGGTTTGAGGAAGGAAGTCAGCTTATTAACGCCCACAAATAGGATTCATGAGAGAACATACCAACTGACTCGCACAATGTCATGCAAAGACAGGTTTCCTTTCTTAATCAGTCTGTCATCCCGGGGGAATGCTGTCTTAAGCTGGAAAGGCGTCACCCGGAAACGGCTTGCAGTTTATGAAAGGGTCGCTGAAAATAACTGGAATAAGAAAGGGTACCATTTTATTAGTAGGTATATAAAAGTGATACATTTCGGCTCTAGTCACGGCGACTTACTGGGCTCATAACAGCAGATTGGCTAAAGAAATTTACATCATTTCCTTGCATTTGAGTCCACTGAGATTGTGCGTGGAGGATTACCGCTGAAATCGATGCAAACCTTTGTAGTGTCTTTTTGGACAATGGAAGTTGAGAAGTCTGAACAATTACGGAATAATCATAAAATTTAATTATCACCAAGGGAAGTTGAATCGTGAACCTGTATTTCAAGAGCAAAAACGTCTGAAGTGATTTTACCACAAGTGACGTACACAGAGCCATAGGAATAGGCGTGTGTGTGTGTGTGTGTTGGAGGGGG
>JANSTQ010158437.1:0-11034 GCA_026167885.1 Bergia puertoricense
TCTCGTGTCCTACTACGTCACTCCGTGTTCTATTCTTGTATAGAGCCACACGCGACACTGTTTTATTCCTTTATTAAGATGCATACTTGGAATTCCGTTAACCCTCGGACAACCGAGGTATTCTTCATAACAAATTAACGCAGGGGAGGGGGGGAGGGGGTTAATCGGACCCCCCATAGATTTTCCGTATGGTAACACATAAAAGATTGAGCTTTGGCATAATAACAGGTTTGGGTTAGCTAATTACTTTACATTACAAACAACCCCAAGTTTTAATTTATAACTGTTGCTTTGACAACAGTCATTTCACAACAAAATCTGCTATCTTGGCCGCCATCTTGGATTTTGGAATTTTTTTGTTGTTGCAAAATTTCAGCAAATTTTTATTAAATAAGTAAAAACCCATGTATTTATAGTCTCAGATAAGAAAAAAACATCAAGAATAAAAGGGAAAAGAAGAAATTATCCAGTTTTTGATGCAAATCTAAATTTGCATAATTAATTTTGCATAAATTATAAGTAATGACGTCATCCAATTAACGTCAAAAGATGTGTTCACAATCGGACTACAGGCACTGCAAGTTTCATTTGGATTGCATTAAAGCTTTGAGTTTTAGGTCAGAAAAACTTAGTGGGTTGAATTAACCCCCTCTGAACGTTCAATTAATCTCTTGCAGTTTAGCACTGTAAACCTCTCCTTTAGCACTATCTGAAGCCTCTTTCCCATCTGAACTCTTCGATTCTGATTTTTCTAAATTCTCATTATACAATTTGGCCTCTACCTCTAGCTTCATCAGCCGTTCCTGGCATTCTTCCAGCCACTTCTTCTTCTTCTTCATCTTCTTCTTCTTCTTCTTCTTCTTCTTCTTCTTCTTCTTCTTCTTCTTCTTCTTCTTCTTCTTCTTCATCTTCTTCTTCTGCTTCCTTCTTCTTCTTCTTCTTCTTCTTCTTCTTCTCCTTCTTCTTCTTCATATTGTTCATCTTCTTCAACCGTTTGCATATATATTTCATGTTTTGTAACTAATTTCTCATATGTCCCTTGAACTTGAAAGCCTCTCTTACCTCTTATGCTGTTCTTGCATTTCCACTGGGTAAACCAACACTTTTCCGGTTCTTGTAAATGCCGATTTTGCCGTTCGTCTTTCTGTTTTTGCTTTCCTATTGTCTGGATCTTGCATGTGCTCTTTTATGTCAACTGGTGCTTAGCGTAACTTAACTTGAAGGTAACTTTATCACTGATCCTTAGAAATCGAATGAAATGTTCCGTTTATCAAACTTGTCGTCCCATCACAAAGATCCATTATATATCGTATATGAGTTCTTTAATATTCGATCTGAAACAATTATCCGGTATAAATCTTACTTCCATCACCAGCATACAACTCCAAACGAAACAGATACAAAAGAGGAAAGATCTATCTATACTCACTTCTGTGGCGGGTTAATAAAGTGAATGAGTCAAACGTTAGTTCTGGTTAGCTTCGGTTCTCACTGTGAAACTGAAACATAAAACTTTCTTGCCCAGAAACATCAAAATTGTTAATCATCGCACTCTATCAGCTACTGTAACTAACTTACAATAACTAATTTTAAACGAAACATGTACAAATCGAATGTTCGCTGGGCTCGAATAAAATTTTCGTGTATCGAACTTAATCTGATGTTAAAGTGGTAATACACTAGCTCGTCTGGACTGTTCGGGCCGTTAGCACTATTTTGTTCGATTCATAGAAAATCAAGTTCTTTAGCTAATCGAAGTACTGGCAAGAAAGGGAAAGGTCGTATTCATTTCAGGGCAATTGACAATACACGAAATATTAACTAGAAAAACAATAACTCAGCGGAATCAATAGAGACGTAATACCACCTACATATTCCAAAGAAATTTTGTAGTTTTGTGATCCTGTTCCTAACTGTTTTAGTTTCTGTTACTATGTTTTTTTACTGTGTTTCTTTGTCAAGGTTCCTTCGTGTAATGTCTAACTATCTTACTTTTGCACTCAAGTTCATATGTAAAAAGTATTCAATGTTCGAAGTAAAATGGAAATATATCCGTCTGAAATAAGTTCGACGAATTTCGCATTTAGTAATTTAATCAATCGTAGTTAATAAAATGAAACTAGTTAATTACATACCTTGCAACTCGCTTTCTATGGAGAAATATGTCCGATCACGTATTGGTAAAAAATGTCTCCTACCACTGTTATTATTTTCAAAGTCTGGTATTGTCTTCGAAACAAAAAATCCCTGAAAAATAAAGACAAGCGATGTCTGTAAGTAACATGCAATGAAATATTCGGGAACCGATGAACAACGGAAGAAGATAAACTGGGCGTTACTGTTGGAAGTCTTCGAAGAGTCTCGGCATCCAATGAAAACAAACAGATGGTCTCGCAATCCAATCGTAATAGAGCCCCGACAACGCCCTGACTAGTATGGTAGTCCTCGTGCTTTTTTGTGGTCGACTGATCTATTGCACCATCAGTGCAAAGATTCGAGTTTGAGTCTTTGTGAGTATCTTAACTGCAACGTGCTTGTCACAGCTTTCAATGAAAGGTTTTCTCCGCCATTCTTTCGTCCAAGCGGGCTTTCCAGAAATAATTTACAGTTATGAAGGACCCATTAACGTATCTCTTAAGGTCGTTTCCCAGGAAAATATAATTTGCTCAAGTTAGTTTTATTTCAGTTTGCTTTTATGGGACAATATTTTGATAGTACCCCCTGAGTGCAAATGCAATTCAGTTTATGACGTCACTAGGCCGCGCCCAGTGTCACGTGACACAAATAAAAAAAATGAGCCTAGTTCGCCAAACTGTCAGTTATGCGTGTTACTTGCGGTATCATTCGTTTCTTTAAAGTAATTCGAAAAAAGACAAAAGTTTAAGGGTGAAAATGTGTTGTTTAAACCACCTTTTCTTTCACCAGTTTTTTGTTTTTTGTCATTTTACGAAAAGGATACTTACGTTTCAAGAAAAAGGATCGTTCTTACGATTCAGTTGCACAACATTTAAATTTCTTTTATTGGGGCTGGGGAAAGCTCAAAAATGCCTACACCGGAAGCGCTTAGAGATAGCCAGGTTACAAAGCAGTTGATCGGTTAGTGCTCAGTCTTTGGTATTAATAGATGGATGTTTGTTCGTTTCCAAGAGTCGAGATTTTTTTTCTGAGGCTTGTGATAAGTAACAGCAAGTGTAAGCTCAATCAAGAAAACTGATTGAGAAAAATTTAATTTGGGACCCAGTCTCCTGCTCATGATCAGTTCACGTACCTAATTATGACCTTCGCTCTCCTCCATCGTGATGTTTTGTTTCGGGAAATGTAAGTGTAAATTTTACGAGATTCAACTTGGATCTAGCATGATCAAGGACGTTTTTGATTATAGAGAGAATTCAACCACCGGCAAGTTTGATTTTAAATTCTGTTGCTATTTGAGTCTGCAAAATTAGGTAAACATCCGACGATGAAGCTGGCTAGCTCCTTCTTGCTTAGCGAAACAAAAGCTTACACTATTTTTAGCTCATTGAAACTTGTAACATTTAAGCTAAGTATTGTAGCAATTAAAAATTGGAACCATACATATAAGAAATTCCACGCGCGACACGGCAGGAGTGAATTAAAACCTAATGTGACGTTTGTTCTTCTTTATCTAGCCCTCAATATGCCTCAAGAAAGTGTTGCAAGGATCTGGATTGATCACAATTAGTTTTAAAACACCGGAAACTATATAGTGCGTTGTTTATGGAGTTTCCAAGAAGTATTTTAGTTAAGACTGTCAGGGGCGTAGCTGGCCATTTTTTATTTGCAAAAATGCAAACTTCCGTTCCAAACTTCGCGAGAGAGTCAAGAATAGGCTTATAAATAATAAAGTTTTCTGTCATATTTTTTATTGCAACTTATTCAAATCACGAGAAAACTAAATGTATGGGAAAAATGTTCGGATAATAAATATGTCAAAAAAGGTTTATAAGCCCGGGCTTACTGGCTTAAAGGCAGCTACGCGCCTGACTGTGAGTAACTTGTTCATAACGTCTTTTCTAGATGGGCGCGTCCCGCACTCAAACACGCTCAAACTACCCTTCACGTTTTGCTCTCTCGACGACACAGTATTTTGATGCAACAAAAAGTGTTTTACCCTACTAAAGTGCAAATGTTCTGCTCCGATTATGTTGATATTTCGATTTCTAACTCGACGTACCAATTGTGTTTCTGCTAAGTTGAAGTTAGCTAAAATTTGTGAAGTAAACTAATGGCTTAAAGTGGGTCATTTAAACGAACGAAAACATGTCCAGTTTTAAAGCTTTTAAAATATAAACAGTTCTCTGCAAATACCAATAATGCATTTGTATTGTGTTCGAATACAGTTGGGAAATATTTATTCGCTCTTTTGCACGAGCGAATCTGAAAAACGTGATGTTTCACTCCGTTCGCCCTTGGCTAGATGTGCCAAGACGGGGGATTTCGATTTTCGATTTTATTAGGTTTTGAAAAAATAAAAAGCTTTATAAATAAATAAATGAATAAATAAATAAATAAATGGATAAATAATAGATAAATAAATGAGTAAGTAAGTAAACAAATAAAATATAATTATCTATAAATAAATAAATAAATAAGTAAGTAATTAAGTAAATAAATAAATACTAATATCTTAGTTGTTGATCTCAAATAATCCCCAAATGGCTTCTTAAAGCACCTTAGGAATTGGCTGATTTAATGGCGGTAGGAAAATTCATTGCTCCAGGTTTTGGCAGCGTGAATGAAAATTACTTTTAAGCAGCGGAGGTCTGCATTTAACTAAATGTATATCATCTTTATGTTTACCACTACCGAAGCAAACAGCAATGGAACTTCAAACCAGCATGCTCAGGAAACAGAACACCCATGGCCTAAAGCCAGTAAAGGCCGGTTCAAACGTGAAATGGATCAAATATGTTGGACAAACATCATCCAACATTGTAGGACGTAACATGTTTGATCCGTTCAAACACCATGTTCGAACATGTTGATTTTGTTGGATACTGTTGGATCGTGTTGGACGATGTTGGATGAATTTTAATTTGGTTCAAACATTTCATCCAACATCGTCAAACATTTCTTGCTCGCGCGATCAAAATACGATATAATTTTGTGCCCGGGCCCCTGAAACGAGTGACTTCACCAAGGTTTGCGCCCGCGTTCTGCAAATCAAAACTGGCGGGAAATGTTCACCGGCACATTAAAACAAAACATAATTTGCCAAAATTGTGAAAATGGCGGAATTCGAAACAATCAACTTTGAAGACATCAATGAAAGCACCAGTAAAACTCCACTTAAAAGGAAAAAAAATCAAGCAACGATGTTTGCGGGAAGAAAGCAAAAGCAAAGAGATGGTCAGACAGTGAGACCGATTTGTTGGAGAAGCGAGTTTGCCTTTGGGATGTCTTCAGCAAACACTACTATTTAAGAGACAAAAGGGAGAAATGCTATCTTAGAAGAGAAGTTGGGTGTGAGTATTGTTGACATAAAAGTCTGACGCGACGCAACATGTTGGATGGGGTTGCATTCGTTTGAACACTGAGGCATCCAACATAGTCCAACACCGTCCAACATCATCCAAAGTGTTTTGTCCAACAAGGTTGGATGATGTTTGATCCGTTTGAATCGACCTAATGGGAATATTCAGCCTCTTTGGTAATGCACTTCATCCCCATAAATACTGCATGCATATCGTTGCTGTTTCAGCTGCGATTGCTAAACAAGGTCCACACCAAAAGAACTCGAGGGAACACACTCGTAAACACCCACAGCTTGCACTGGATCAAGCTAAGCCAGAGGCGGCGGAACAGGGGAGAACAGGGGAGGGCTGTAGCCACCAACCGAAAATTTGAGGGAACTCATCCCTCCCACGTTTCGGTGAAGAAACTATCGCAAGCGCAACCTAAAATTCGTCTCGTAATCGTTTCACAAAACGTTTCATCAGGATTGCGCCTGGCGAAATAATATTGTAGTACTTGTTTAAGATTGCAAACAAACTACGCAATAGACATTTTGGGAAATTTGAGTAGGGGTATGCGCTTGAGTTGGAAAACGTTGAGCCCTCTCCCACGTTTCAATTCACTCCGTCTTCGACGAAAAAAATTTTCCAGACTTGCCACTGGAAAAAGTGGTTACCATGGCAATGGCTTAATTAAGTGGGTCAAAAACCGCATGTCAAATGATTCTCCGATAAATTTTGGGAAAAGTCACCAAACATCGTTGCCGGATCTACAACGGCTGCTGAGCTATAGTGGTTTAAATTTGGCGCGGGAAACTCTGCTGTTTCAGCAAGTTGCGTCCAAAATGCTTTTGAACAAAGCTTAGCCACTGTTGTATAGCTAAAAAAACGATGCTTTGGTCTTGTAAGTCTGGAAATCAGGATTTTCCGGAGGCGATTTTTCACTTTGAGTTTTTATGGGGCCGCAATCTTGAAATGTAACCTTTTTATGGAGCTGAAACCAACAGTGTAAAATTGCATACGTTTTAGGAATCCTGCCGAAGAACAGTGACTGTTTTAGAAATTAATTTTAAGAAACGGTTTATTGCCTTCTGTAAAAGTCAAATTTACGGTTGCAATGCAAAGCCCCCTTTCGTTCACTAGCATTACATTAGACAAGAGTGGAGCCTGGCACTACCACCGCAAACATCACATTTCAAGATGGCGGCGCAGGGAAATTAAAAAATGAAAAATTGCCTTCAAAAAAGCATCGATTTGTGGAATTAAAACACCAAAGCATCGTTTTCGGTTAAGCAGCAGACCTTAGATACGTTCAAAGGCATTTTGAGCAAGACTTGTTGAAAGATCTAACAAAATAGAGTATCAACCGTACGGCCAGTGGCCAGTGACAAGACAACACAACATATCTTAAAGCCAAGTTAAAGGGTAAGTCACTGTACACTTTTAATTTTTTGCTTTATTTTATGTGTCAATCCAAAACTATCATCTACATTTGGGGAACTCATCAAGCTACTTAAAGCCCAGATTCTTCACAGAAAGTATATTGTTGTCTCAACAAAAGTTGTTCCATGCTGAATCGAGATATATATGTTGCGTTGACAGAACTTTCGCATCCTTTAAGCACTGCGGCTTCGTTTCCGGTTTGAAGAAGTACTATTGGATAAAAAGCATTCTTTAGATTTTTTTTATACAAATAAAGATTTTACTTGTTCTTTGTCTTCAACATGAAATGGACAAGTCAAGACAAGACAAGACGAGACGAGACGAGACGAGACAAGACGAGACAAGACGAGACAGGACAAGACAAGACAAGACAAGACCAGACCAGACCAGACAAGACAAGACAAGACAAGACAAGACGAAACGAGATAAGGGTCCACTTACATGAGAGGCGGGATGAGTTTCGTCCCAGGACAAAAAAATTCTGTTTACATGAGTGGTTTCGTCCCGAGACCCCAAGACGAAAATCATCTCGTCTCATCCCGCCCGCTGTTTTCAATAATTTATGAAACTTTTATCCCGAGAGAACTGTTTACATGGAACTTTCTATCATCTCGTCACTGTGCTTAGAACCCAGATGAGTTCAACCCGGATGAACTCATCCCGTCTCCGAACCCTGTAAACAGTAACAAGAAAATGACCAGATACCGGGTAGACTCAGAGAAGCCTCATGTAAACGGGCTCCAAGACAAGGCGAGACGAGACAAGCTAAGGCAACACAAGACAAAGCAAGAAGAGACAAGATGAGGCGAGGCGAGGCAAGACACAAGACAAAACAAGACAAGACAATGCAAGACAATAAAGGATAAGACAAGACAAGTAGAGACAAGATAAGGCGAGGGGATGCAAGACAAAATAAGACAAGACAAGGCAAGACTAGACAGGACCTTATTTCTTGATTATTTGACAGAATGGCTGGCATTGCAGTTTTCTTATTGTTGGTTTACATAGCCAGTCATTCGTCGCCTTGCGTTTGTATTTTGCTCGTTACAAAGAGTACTTACGTCTAGTTTATCCCAGGTGGGATGTTCATATCGCTTGCTTTTCAAGTCAGCGTGAAGATCCCAACCAAATGCGTTCAGCCTTTTGCCGTTATACATGATGAACATCGGGAAGAAATCATCGCAGTTCATCCCAGCAGAGATGTTGTACCAGTAGTGCTGACCTGCAAAAAGGAAAGAAACTATGTTTTGAACTTATACAAGAAAATATATCTTAGATTTATTAAATTTCATTTATTCAGTTATTATCCATTTAACTATTTCCGTTTTGAAATTACTGATTATTCCTACAGTTTGATTTGTAACCAACAGCAATGATAACAGTGTTGATCGGAAATATTTCAGTCTGTAACCGCATTGAATTTATCGACAGTGAAGAATATTGACAATGCTAATAGCAGCAAAGATAACCGCATCGACATTGTCAACAACAACGACAATGAAAACAGCAACGATACAGACAAAAGCCAAAACGAAAATGACATAAACCGAATGACAACAATAATGACAATGGCAAAGCAACCCCAAGCAGATCCTATGAATAACCAGTTTGTTAGTCTTCAATGCCCCAAGTCAGTTTAAAGTTGTCCTTTTTCATAACAACATCCAGCCTTGAGTGAGCAAACACACACAGACACCCATCAATTAATTTTTAAAACAACGTCTCAATTACCAGTTTTCATTCTGCTGTGACCGATGTACATATACGACGGTGGTATTCATCCATTTGAAAATTTATTTACTTAAAATACAACTCATCTCGCAGCCTCGACCGTTTTCTTGCTCTTTGTTCCTAATTTTAATTTTTCTGAACTGTATGTTGCATTTCATTTAAAACTTTTATTTGCAATGTGCTAACTATAATTTGCAAAATTAGTTGCGACTCTCCTACCAACGTGTTGTGTTGTACCGACTTAATCGAGGTTTTTTGTTTTGTTGCTTATTTCTGTTATAGATGATGTTGTGTTCAAGCCGGATAAAAATAACAGATAAATAAAAAATAACTTACCCATCATATAGAAGCACTGTCCGGCCACCCACTTGGTCCCCGCAAGATCTTCCTCCTTAAACGGAATCCTCACATTGATGCTTGGACTGGAACCAGTCTGTAACAGCAGTCTATCGCCTATATATTTCGATGGAGGTCTTGTTCCTGAGCAAATTGTTGCAGGGTCAACGAAGTAGGCAGTTATGACATACATATCTCCCTCCTTTACCCAAGGTGACTTCATGGGTCCCATTGCCTTTGCCGCTGGAACCTGTTATTTAAGACCATATTAGTCGCTAGTCGTACAAAAATCGTTTAAACGTATTGACTATGTGAACTGTTTCAAACATGCAATTTTAATGGTTTTAAGACCCTTTTATTTTGCTGCTCTTTACCCTTTAACTGTCAAGAAAACCGAACTTTGTTCATTGCTGAGCGCAGTGTTGCGCTGTGATATGCTTTACTTTGCAGTGTCGTACTGTGTTGTGTTGTGTTGTGTTGTGGTGTGTTGTACTGTGCTGTGTTGTTTTGTCTTGTGCTGTACTGTACTATGCTGTGCTTCTTTGTGCTGTGCTGTCTTGTGCCCTGTTCTTCTGATATGTACTGTACTGTACTGTACTGTACTGTACTGTGCTTTGCTTTGCTGTGTTGTGTTGTGTTGTGTTGTGTTGTGCTGTGCTGTGCTGTGTTGAGTTGTGTTGAGTTGTGTTGTGTTGTGTTGTGTTGTGTTTTGTTGTACTGTGCTATGCTGTTCTGTCTTGTGCTGTACTGTACTATGCTGCGCTGTGTTGTGTTGCACTGTGCTGTGCTGTCTTGTGGTGTGTTGTACTGTGTTGTGTTGTGTTGTGTTGTGCTGTGCAAAGAAGTATAACCAGCACTTTAGTTTAAATGTGTTGTTGCGCATGCACAAGAAATACTTAAGTGGTGATAATAGGGAATTCGAGTTTAACCGAGTTTGAAATAGCAGGGTTTGATTCCAAGTGATGCCTACTGAGAGCAAGTGAGGCCTACTTATACTTTGCCTACCCCAGCCTGCATTCCAGCTATTTTTCCCTTGGAGTCCATGAGAAGCATGACAGCGGTGTCACCGTTAAGAACATAACGGTTGCCGGAGAAGGAAGGCTTTGCTGTAACAATTATAGTGAATAATGAATATAAATGAAGAATTTATTATTGTATGCTTGATAACTAGCAAATTTTTGCAGTGATTACGTTGGACATCTTGTAATTTAGAGATTTTTTTCCATACGTACACAGAGCGCTAATCCGGTTCTCATCCACTTCTAAGAATGTATCAACTTTTATCTCTGGTTCCCTACATTTTCTGAAATAATTGAACACATTTCCCCATAGCAGAAAGGAAAAGACTTTTTCAATAATTTCTCAATTTCATAATCCAATAATTCTTTGACGTCAATAAAGCTTAAAAGATGCGTTGTACAATTCATATTTTCGAACCAGAATGGATTGCAAACTACAATTCCTGAGAGACTGTACAGTATTTTTATCTTACGCTCGTGGTTGTTGGTAGTTTGCCGTTGAGGTTTTGTTTGCTACATGTAATACAAATTAGTGTTGAACGTCACTGCGTAAAATGTTGGGTACTGAAAAAATAAACACCTTCTCTCCAGT
The DNA here is from genome assembly GCA_026167885.1 of Bergia puertoricense. Classification (NCBI taxonomy): domain Eukaryota; kingdom Metazoa; phylum Cnidaria; class Anthozoa; order Zoantharia; family Parazoanthidae; genus Bergia; species Bergia puertoricense. The sequence goes on from JANSTQ010158437.1 coordinate 10,596, forward strand.
AAGCACCCTGTTTCAAATTAGTGTGTCTTGGTTAAGTCATAAATTAGTTTGCCTCATTTTACGTCTTAATTAATTAGCATTTATTCGAACTAATCTAGAGCCAATAAGGTAAAAAACCAGGAAGTTAAACCTGGATTATCCTTAAAACGTGTTCTTCTATATGGGGCATATATGGAACATAATGGTGTAATGTAACCGAGTAATAATAAATAATAATAATAATAATAATAATAAATAATAATAATAATAATGGTATCTATAATAATGAAAATAAATAATGATAATAATAATGGTAATGATAATGATAATGATGATGATGATGATAATAATAATGATGATGATGTTGATGATAGTGAAAATAATAATAATAGTGATAACCATAGCGATAGAGGTAACGGTAAAGGTAACGAAAAGATATCGATAATGATAATGATAACAA